>CAKAOJ020000553.1:0-97500 GCA_916701645.2 Sebastolobus alascanus
TTTTTCCTTCTTGCCCTCTTCCTTTCCTGTTTTTCCTTGCTCTCTTCTTTTCACCAGGAACATAAACCATACAAAGAGAAAGTTGAAAAGCAAAAACATTAGATTTTGGTTAACTATATATAATATATATATATATATATATATATATATATAAAAATCTATCAGAATATTATATTGGAGGTTAATCTATAACCAATATTTCCAATCATAAGTGCCACAAGTGGCTTTCAACACAACAGTCTCTCACACACACAGACACACACACACACACACCCCTAACATTATTTGCATTATTATTGGATCAATAAATCAATTGCATAGATATCCATGATGTAGCCTGACTTATGAACAAAAAAAAACCCTTTTTATTTTATTTATGTCTGCTGTCATGTTTCAGAGCTAAACACAAAAACAAAACATCTGCCTGCCTTTGCTAACACTACGTGATCCTTTGTTCGTTTTTCCCCGCGGCCACAACTTTTTTTCAGACATCCAACATTTCTGATTTCTCTTCACTCGACTACAGATTATGTCACACATGATCCTCTATTTTCATTGGCTAGACAAAGCAGGGTAAAGCTAGCTACGAAATGCACTCATATGCTAACTCATTTTAGCAGCACAGTGAAAATACCGATACACTTTTCGGGGGGAAAAGATCGTCGCCCGAGCGCAACTAAAGTGTTCTTACTGCTTTCTCTCATCAAAGTCACTTTCCTGTAGTAATTCGACATGTAAACATCCATACATATGTGACCACTCTGTTTCTGTTCTGCATATTCGGTCATTTATGGCACGAGAGTCAGGTGGATGGTTCACTTGTATTTATTCCTCTGTGTAATGGGACACACACAACCAAACAGGGTTATTATTCAAAGGGGGTCGGCACAGCTCGCTCCAACCACAGCATGGCAGTCTCTCCCTGCTGACTTCCATTGTGATCGTATAGTGATATATTTTAAAACAGGTTACAATTACATTATCAAACATGAACATGAAATATATATAAAACATCCTTCCACGTCCACATAGTCATCAATTTAAAATGAATTAAATGTGATTTTTACCCCAAACTCCAAATGTCCATTAGTTTTTCTTATCTCCCATCATTAACAGAAAGGTCCACATGCAACTGACGGTGCTCTACTGCCACCCTCAGGAGCGCCACAGAACACAGCGGCAAACATGAATGAACGCCTTTGCCTTTTAAACACAGTGAGCCTGAGCCAACGTGGCTACGCTACATTACAATTTAACACACATACTTAACAACCATAACATACCTTGTAATGGGACACACACAACCAAACAGGGTTATTATTCAAAGGTGGTCGGCACAGCTCGCTCCAACTATAGCATGGAAAATAGAAAGGTCTGCATTAAAACTAGACGCCCGTGCGCTACACATCAAGCTAGGGGCAACGTTGTCAGTAGCATCGTCCACGGAGGGTAATAATGCATTTACGGGACTGATACGTTACTAAATGTGTTGTACATGGCTTACAGTGTTAAACGTTATAATATTGCATATATTACATAACTTTTCCACACTGTCTGACAACTATTAGCAACTTATTATGGCGGAGCTAGCACCGGACCAACTTACCCACAGCAGGGCAGTCTCTCTCTGCTGCGGGTTACCCACAGTGCACCTGCATGTAATTCAAAATAAAAGCCCTGGCTGTTCGCAATGGCAGATACACTTACTACAAAACAAAAGCACCCCAGAAATAATAGTTGGTTGTCCCAAACTAAACATGAATTTAACTATATTTACATAACACTCTTATCTACACCGTTACATACACCCCCCTTAAATTCTGCTTAATTTGGGGTTACTACAGAATGTCACAAAACAACATGAAGCAAGAAAAGGGAAAAAAAATTCCTCTCAAAAAGTGAAGTTGGAGCACTGATGTACAACAATGTCAATTTGAAATCCTTCCACAGGAAGTGCGTAAGAAGGGGACGGTACCAGACCCCACACTTATCACAGACTAAACAGAGATGCCATTTACATCTCTAATATCTCTACATAACTATTGCTCCTACTATACATGTCAAACCAAACAAAAGTACATGGATTACAAAGCCTTTTCTATGGCAATATCCAGGAAAAAACAACAGGAAAGGACCTTGACTTTTCCCTGATCACTTAGACCGGCTAAACATATTTGAGGAAACCCAAAGCAAGATCAATAACAGCCAAAGCATCCTCAACTATCTGCTCCGACATCTCACAAACCACCCGGGTTTTGGAGGTCTGACCCTTCTCCCAACCCGTTTAACTGAAAGTGTGCATGTTCTGGGCTGTGAACATACTACTTCTTCAAGCCTGACTTCATCTGTGTGGGGGAAGTCATTACAAGGGGTGGATTGCGTGACAGGTAGGTGTGCTGTACTGTTCGTGTCTGGGTTGGCGTTGATGGCCGCTTCCACAGTGTGACTGTGAACGGAGCTATCAGGGACATTAGCCAAGATGTCACCTGATTGTGAGCTACTCCTTGCACCATCCGACAGGCCATCCTCTGGAACACTCTCCTCATCAGTTTCCACAGCCTCAGGACTTTGCATGAGCCAGTCCATGGTCCGGACTTTGGGAATCCTCCATATTGTCCTTCAACACTGAATCCTGAGCACTTCCACGTGCTGCATCACTGAGATCTGTTCCCACAGGAGAGCTCGGGGTCATGTCCACACCCAAAGGGAAGGAAATCAACTGGGAGGATAAGGTTTCTGTGCACAACCTTCACCTTTCCAGTTTGAGTGTCTTTGATCCTGTACACATTAAATCTTGGATCTCACTGAAACGACATCGTATGGGTTTGAGTCCCATTTGTCAGCGACCTTCCTCTTGCCTTTCTCACCACGATTAGCCAGCAGCACACGATCACCCAGAGCAAAAGGGTGAACCCTTGACTTTACGGTTGTAAAGTTTAGCATGCCGAGCCTGCTCGTCACGGCTCCGTTTCTGAGCAATCTGTGCGGCTTCGCTCAGGTCTCGTTTCAGGTGTGCAACAAAGTCGTGGTGGTTGACAACTGTGTCATCCTTCAGTACGTGCTGGAACATAATGTCGATGGGCAAACGTGGGACTCGCCCGAACATCAAGTAAAACGGGGCAAAGCCGGGGTCTCGTGCACTGTGCAGTTATAACTGAATGTCAACATCTGCAGCATCGGGGGCCACCTGGACTTTGTTTTTGGGGGGAAGCGCTCTTATCATGTTCCCAAGGGTCCTGTTGAAGCGTTCTGTGATCCCTTTCCCAGGGGGTGGTACGGAGTAGTATGTGACTTGTGTACTCCAGCCATCTCCAGAAGATCCTTTATAAGCCTGCTTTCAAAATTGGCACCTTGGTCCGAATGAATCCTCTTGGGGAAGCCGTAGATGCAGAAAAAGTCGTTCCACAACCGACGGGCAACTTGTTTAGGGGACTGGTTCTGACAGGGGAAGGCAAATGCCATCTTGGTGAAGTGGTCCGTCACGACTAGGACATCAACTGTTTTTCTGTCACTCAACTCGGCAGACCAGAAGTCGATGCACCCAGTTCCATCGGTTCGGATGTTCGAATGTTTTCAAGGGGTGCACGGGCCTCTGGTTCTGGAGTTTTTCCAACGATACACCTCTCACAGTGCTTGACATAGTCTATGACATCTCTCTCCATCCCTATCCAGAAAAATCTTTCCCTGGCAAGGGAGAGCGTTCTCGCCTGGCCCTGGTGACCAGCTGTATCATGGACACCCTGGAGAACTTGCCGCTTGAGATTGTCGGGCATGATGAACTGGAAGAGCTTCTTGTCAAGCTGACGGTCCCTCTTCAACCTGTACAGTATCCCATCACGTACTTTCAGCTTCCCCCAGTGTTTAAGAAGCTTGGTGACACAGGCTGGTTCAGACATCCTCTCACGTCTGGTAGGCTTCCTACGCCGCTGCACATAGTATAAGCCCCTGCTCACTGTTGCATCCTGCTGTTGCAGATTCGTGAGGCGGCTCTGAGGGATAACGATGGAGGGATCCTCTTCAGGCAGCTGGAGAGATGACGGGCTAGTAACAGGTAGCCTGGATACTCCACCGTTACGATGAGCGTCCAGAACAGCTGAAACCTCCTCAGGACTGATGGAACCACTGACTGGATGAGAGTCATCCTCATCTAGGTCAGCACTAGGATCCAGCGTGCCCTCGTCCACCCCCCGGGACAGCTTGGCAGTTGTTGGTGAGTCGGAAAGCATCCTGCACAGTCCCTCTTATGACGCCATTGACCTCGTCCAGCAGCTTGATGTAAGGCTCCTTAACAAGGCGGTGACTCATGCATGATTCAACGAATGGCTCACGACTCAAAGCATCAGCGACAATGTTCTTAGCCCCCGGGGACGTACTTCAGGTCGAAGTCGTATGCAGCGAGTTTGGCAACCCATCGTTGTTCACATGCATCCAGGCGCGGCTTTGTTAGGATGTAGGTCAAAGGGTTGTTATCAGACCATGCAGTGAAGTGTCTTCCTTTTAGCCAATGGCTGAACTTGTCGCAAAGGGCCCACTTCAACGCCAAAAATTCCAGTCTATGAGCCGGATAATTCATCTGAGATGGAGACAGTGTCTTGCTGGCGAAGGCGACTGGCCTCGCAATTTTTTCACCGGGTGGTATTTGGGAGAGAACGGCTCCAATACCATCAAACGAAGCATCAACAGCAAGAATGAATGGCTCGTTGAAGTCTGGGTGAGCCAATGTGACACTGGGGGACAGGTCGTGCTTCAAGATTTTGAACGCTTCTTTGCATGCAGGGCTCCAGTCACTTGGTGAAAGCTTCAGAGGGACAGATGACTTTTTCTTGGGCTGTCGCCCTGTCTTGATTTTTTTTCGAATTCTCTGTCCAGAGAGCAGTTTGAACAAAGGTCTGGCTTTAGCGGAGCAGTCCTCAATGAAATGTTGATAATACAGCACCATGCCCGGGAAAAGACCGTAGCTTTTTCTGAGAAGGGCAGACACCGTCACTTTCCATCAGGTCAACCTCTTGGACATTGCTGATAGCTTCAACCTTCTCAGGGTCCGTTTTCACACCTGCTTCACAGATAATGTGCCCAAGGAACTTGACTGTTCTCCTCAGAAAGTGACATTTTCTGGGCGCCAGCTTGAGATTGTGGTTCTTGAGGCGAGCAAACACTGTCTCCAGGCGCTCGAGGGCCAGCTGTTCACTGGGGGCAAAAACCATCAGGTCATCCAAGTAACAGAGAAGGCTGGTGTAATTCTCATCCCCAAAGATAGACATCATCATGCGCATAAATGTTGCGGGGCTGTTGGACAGCCCTTTGGGGGGAGCCTGTTGTATTCATGGAGACCAAATGGTGACGAGAATGCTGTGTACCTCTTGTGTTCCTCACACAGTGGCACGTTGTAGAAGCCAGACGTTAAATCCATTGTTGAGAAGAAGACATTCCCTCCAAGCGCAGCGAGGGCATCAGCCTGGTGAGGCAGCGGGTGTGCATCTCTCACGGTCCTCGCGTTGAGCCACCGAAAGTCAGTGCAAATGCGCAAGTCACCATTCTTCTTCCATACCAGCACCAGAGGTGATGCGTACTCACTGTGCGACTTCCGGATGATGCCTCTCTCTTCCATCTCATTGAGAGTAGTTCTCAGCTTCTCATAGTGGTTTGGTGGTATCCGGCGGTAGGGAAGGCGGAACGGCTTTCATCAACAAGATGTATTTTATGGACAAACTCTGGTGCTTCTCCACAGTCCAACTTGTGTCTCGAGAAGATTGACTCATATTTCTCAATGAGACGTAGAAGTTTGTCTCTCCAGTCGTCTGACACTTCACAGGAATCCAGGTTCAGTTCATGCAATCCCAGCTTCTCCTTTGCACTTTCCATCTCTTCGCTGGACCTCGGTGGTGCAGGATTACTTGTGACGTGCTGTGTGTTAACTCGAATGCCTTCAGCAGGAGATAGATCCTCGACTGCGATGCAGGGAAAGACATCAGCGACTTTGGTGTTTCTCTTCAACACCACTGGCTCATTGGTAGGATTGATCAGTTTCAGAGGCACCCACCTGTCGCCCCATAACGGTGTGATGACTCTTCCAACCATGATATTCTTGGGCTTGGATCTTGACTGGCTCGGTTCAACAATCACTGTGCTGCCCACTGATATGACAGCTGACTCCGGCAGCTTGCCCCATACAAGGTGCTCACACTGCGGCTGCAGTGTAATACACTGCTTCAGTTTCACTGTGCCAACCTTGTCAGGCACCGACTCTCCTTTCCACCTCTCTGAATTAGAGAGAAGAGACAAGAACCGTTGACGGTCATCATCTGCAGCATTGCTCGGTTCAGACATGAGCCTCCAGTAACTGTCTGTCCCCTTCATCAGTTGCAAGAGTCTCTTGATAGCATTGCTGCCCAGTATCATGTCGTCAGTTTGTCCTGGAATCACCAGCATTGGAATAAGCAGCTTGCATCCATACACAGTCACATCTGTCTCACACACTGCCTTTGGTGTAACAAAATGTCCACCAACGCCAACAACAACAATATTATCAGCAGGATATTGTCTCATGTCAGGGTTGTGTTGCAGGAGGCGAGCCTGAGCAGCCTCACTCAGGGAGCATGACATAGAGCCACTGTCGATCATGGTTTTACTGGACTCCGCCTGCTACAGAAATGTCAGTGTAAAATAGGCTATCAGCCTGCTGAATCTTGTGTGTCCCCTGGAACACCACTGTTTTGCCAGAAGGTGCGGCAGAGGAAAACGAACTGTACACAGACTCCAAATCAACAATATCACAGCTGGGAGGGTCACCACCATGATCTACACTGTCCTCCCTCGAGTGCAGATCCACTAGTTTTCCGGCTGGGTGGGAAGATGGCCTCCTCGCGTCGGGGCAGGCACGGCTTGAGTGACCTGGTGAGTGACACTGGAAGCAAAGCCTGTTATCACGGCAGTGAGTGAAGGCAGAGTGAGTGGCATCATGACAGACAGTACAAGGCAGGTCGTGTAAACCATCGATTCTGGGGAACTGTGATCTGGGCTGTCTGTTTGAACTGGATCGAGCAGCAGTAGCAGCAGGCCTCTGTAGCAGAACTTTCTCCAGCATGCTAATGACACGTTCAAGAGGAGAGGACTCCGCACTCTTTGTCTTTGGCAAGTCCAAGCTGTCAGGAGGCAGTCCTGGGGGTTGAGAGATATCTACTTTGTTCACTGACACCCTCTCCTTAGGCACTCTAGTTGCCACAGCCTTCAAGCTCGTCTCAGAATGATACTCGTTCAGTATATCTTGGACCTCATGTGCTGACCACTTGTCAATTGTCTTTGATCTGAATGTCATGGTAAGTTCTTTGGAGGGGCAGTTCGTTATGAACATACGAGCCACCTCTGTGTTCGGGCAATCCAGTGACTTGCCTTGTTCCTTCAGGCGCTCAACAGCAAGGTCCACTGCACGGTTTAGCCTGAGCCAGTAGTCGAATGCATCCTCATCTTTCTCCGGTAAAGTTGTGTAGAAGTCTGCCAGTGGGAGAGGTGAGCAGGGGGCAGTGTCAAAGTGTTTCCGTAGAAGACTGTAAATAGCTTCAGGGTTGTGCACAGTATCAATGTCACTGTTTCTTGTACCAAACCTGACGACATCTCTAGCTTTGCCCCTAAGATGAATGAGGATTTCCTCTGCCTGCTCCTCAGTTCTAAAATTTCCCCCCTCTTAATGCAGTTTCTCATGAGGTCCTCCCACTCACGCACAGAAACAGAATCAGAACCATCCCCTCTGAAGCTAGGAGGATCCTTCATTTTCCTGTGGGACACTAGCTGGACCGGGGAAAAGGGTCAATACTTGTGAGGCAGAGGCATTAGAGTCAGTCTGTGCAGCAGCAGTATTGGGCGATGTGGCACCAACAGCTGGACTGAGGTGAGTGAGTATACCTTGTGCTATTTGGCGACTGACTAGCTGAATTACATCCCCCATCTGACTCACTAAATCATCAGTAAGTGTAGCAGGGACTGCTGTGGGAGTGCTAATGCCTGAGACCCATGTATGATATCTGCATTAGCGGAACCCTGACTATCCCCCATACCCAACAACACTTTGCAGAACAGGACTGTCAAATTGCAATACTGCAGGAACATTTAAAACACCTCTACCCCTACCCACACTAACACTCAGTGGAGTACTGAAGTCTCTGTGAGCATAGCTCATTTTTAAAGTCAGATGAAAACTTGCACTGTACAAAAATAAGCTTAAATGACTCAAATCTCAGAGGCAACAATAGTAATAGAAATAACAAACACAGTTGTGCAAGACAGGATTAACAGTTGAGCAGATGAAAGAAAAAAATGTGTCTGTGTGGACTACTTTATCTCAGTCCCCAATACTAGGTCCACCTGGCTCCACGAAGACAGGTAGCAGCAGAACAGTCCCCGGGTCGTGAAGATGAAGCTCCAACTCCACCGAAGAATCAACGAGTCACGGCACCAATGTGACCACTCTGTTTCTGTTCTGCATATTCGGTCATTTATGGCACGAGAGTCAGGTGGATGGTTCACTTGTATTTATTCCTCTGTGTAATGGGACACACACAACCAAACAGGGTTATTATTCAAAGGTGGTCGGCACAGCTCGCTCCAACCACAGCATGGCAGTCTCTCCCTGCTGACTTCCATTGTGATCGTATAGTGATATATTTTAAAACAGGTTACAATTACATTATCAAACATGAACATGAAATATATATAAAACATCCTTCCACGTCACATAGTCATCAATTTAAAATGAAATTAAATGTGATTTTTACCCCAAACTCCAAATGTCCATTAGTTTTTTCTTATCTCCCATCATTAACAGAAAGGGTCCACATGCAACTGACGGTGCTCTACTGCCACCCTCAGGAGGCGCCACAGAACACAGCGGCAAACATGAATGAACGGCCTTTGCCTATTAACACAGTGAGCCTGAGCCAACGTGGCTACGCTACATTACATATTTAACACACATACTTAACAACCATAACATACCTGTGTAATGGGACACACACAACCAAACAGGGTTATTATTCAAAGGTGGTCGGCACAGCTCGCTCCAACTATAGCATGGGAAAATAGAAAGGTCTGCATTAAACACTAGACGCCCGTGCGCTACACATCAAGCTAGCGGCAACGTTGTCAGTAGCATCGTCTCACGGAGGGTAATAATGCATTTACGGGACTGATACGTTACTAAATGTGTTGTACATGGCTTACAGTGTTAAACGTTATAATATTGCATATATTACATAACTTTTCCCACACTGTCTGACAACTATTAGCAACTTATTATGGCGGAGCTAGCACCGGACCAACTTACCCACAGCATGGCAGTCTCTCTCTGCTGCGGGTTACCCACAGTGCACCTGCATGTAATTCAAAATAAAAGCCCTGGCTGTTCGCAATGGCAGGATACACTTACTACAAAACAAAAGCACCCCAGAAATAATAGTTGGTTGTCCCAAACTAAACATGAATTTAACTATATTTACATAACACTCTTATCTACACCGTTACACATATATATGAAATTTGACAGGTAGATACTTGGATATGTGTAAATTGATTCTACTTACATTTCAGTTGCGATCTCCGGAGGAAATAACCGCGAAAAAGACCGGAGAATGCGTCATACGGATACGTCGGTTTTAGGCCAATATCGGCGAGCGTCGTCCGGTTTAGGAAACCTTTACGTTACATTCGAGGGGCCGCAGCAGCCTGGATGCTGGATGCCCCGCCATAAATTAGCTTGTGATGCTAGGGGGAAGCTTCTGATCGTACGTTACTAAGTTTTGAGCCTTAGACACAGATCCACTGATTTCCACCGATGATGGGGGTCCGCTGCAACGCCAGAGTGGATGCTCTGCGTCTCCATCAGCTGCTGGACTTTGAGCCGTAGGCACGAGACCTGCTGGTAATCATAGAAGTCGGGCGTTTGCTGCGACCAGGTCCCAGCAGCTAGTCGGTTAGCCGCTGGAGCACCGGAGGAGGTAGGTGTAGCATGGCTGGCCAGGTAGCTGCGTTGGCTGGGTTAGCTGGGCTTGTTGTAATTGAACCAGCTGTTGTACATCTGTAAGCTGTGGTAGCTGGGTTGATAGAAGGAGCCAGGGGAGAGCAGGCAGTGTTGCCAGGTTTATTTGCCCTCTGCTAGCATAGGTTGCTAGTTGTTTCACGGCTAGCAACGTAGCGTCCAGATGGTCGAGCTGGCAGGTTGTGGTTCGGGATTTAATTCCACATCTCCAGCAAGGAGTAAGACGACGGCAATCTGGGCAAGGCTCCGGTAGGTGTCAGATGGGTTACCTTCTTTGTTTTTAGTAAAGGGAGCTGTAGCGCGGCCATTGTTTAGCAGTCTGGTGAAGAGTAGATATTGACTTCTCGCTGCTGGGAGGTAGATTGTGTCGCTATTTTTAGCAAGAGAGCAATATCGTGTTTGGCCTATAAACAAGACACGTTATTAAAGCGATGACGAGCATCAGGTCGTTGAGAGAAGTTGAGGTTTTTAGCTGCCTGGGAGGTTAGAAAGTGTAGACGGTAGACGAGCCGCACGCCGTGTCTGCTCTGTGACGGTCATCTTGCCTTTGACCACAAAATGGTTAGTAGTGCTCTCTGTGTATTGAAGCTCCCAGCAAACCTGAGTCCTGATCCAACAGCAACAATGGTGACATGAAAACAGAATATTTGGACGCAAATCTGGCACAGGTGAGTCAAAAAACTCCTTCTGATGAACCCGACTGATTCCTACTTCAACAACCCTTAAAAGTACTCTACTTAAGTAGTACTAGTACTACATTTCTCTGCGCAATCCAAGTATGTGCATCCTAAAGTGACGTCATCTCCACGTAGAATAAACCCCCAAATTTTCATTCATGTTTCAACCTCTATGATCTCTGAAGACTCCTGCTACATACAGTATGTGTTCATATTTTTATATATTAGATTAGATTATTGCTTGGTTATGAGGATATTTTGTATCAAAATCCAAGTACAAAACTATTAATTAAAGATTAAGCAAAATTCTTTTTAATAAAGACAATTCCTCAATTATAAAAAGCAAGTTCCTGAACTACAGAATGAATCAAAATTCTTAAATACAAAAATATGCCAAATTCTACTAAAATAAAATTAAGTAATAGTCTTATGAAATAAGAAAATTGATTAATTATGTATTAATTAATAATTATATATAAGTGAAATTCTTATGAAATTAGTAAAACCCTGAATTACAAATTTCTGTTAATTTGTTAAGTACATTAAGAAAACTCTTATGAAATAAGGAAATTCCCAAATTACAAAATTAGGTAAATTCATTAAATACAATTAAGTAAAATTCATAGAAATTAAGTTAATTATTTAAGTGCAAAATTAAGCGAAATTCTAATGAAATAAATTAAGTAACATTCTTATGAAATAAGTAAATTACTTTTTTATGAAAATGTGCAAATTCTTGATTACACAATTATGTTAAATTCTTATGAAATAATAAAACCCTGAATTAGAACATTTCTGTTAATTTGTTAAGTACAACATTAAAGCTGAATTAGGCGAGATAGGAGCAAATATGATTAAAAAAAGTTATTTTTAGAAAACGGTGGCTATATCCTATTCTGTTACTGTAATGACTATTTCTCTCCTCAGATGTTCTCAGAATCATCTTGTAGTTACTGTTTAGCTGTAAAATGAGAAAGTTTGTGATGCGGCCGCCATTGTAAAATCTGTTGAAGGAAGCCAAGTTCTGGTCACATGACCAAAGTCTCCCGTCACGTGCTAGATTTTTTAAAGCCTGAAAACAGAGACATGAGGAGGAGCAGAAGTCTAGTTTTCTCTGAGAACACTTGAATTACAATATGCTGAAAGGTTATTATGGAGTTTTTGCCCAATGATGCCGAAAATATACTGCCTACTGCCACTTTAAGTAAATTCCAAAGTACAAAATTAGGTAAATTCCTTAAATACAAAATTAAGTAAAATTCATAGAAATTAAGTAAATTCTTTAAGTACATTCCTTTTGTATAAAATTAAGCAAATCCTTTTGAATAAAGAAAATTCCTCAATTATGAAAAGCAAGTTCCTGAACTACAGAATGATTCAAAATTCATAAATTCAAAAATAAGGAAATTTATTGAGTACAAAATATTCTACTGAAATAAAATTAAGTAAAAATCATGAAAATTTGCAAAATCCTTTATTACAACATTAAGTGAAATTCTTATGAAATAAGCAAAATCCTTCATTAGAAAAAAGTACTAAAAGTAAAATCCTCAATTATAAATTTGTGTAAATTTGTTAAGTACAACAACAAGAAAATTCTTATGAATTAAGTAAAATCCCAAAACACAAAATTTAGTAAATTCCTTCAATACAAAAGTAAGTCAAATGCATAGAAATTAAGTACATTTTTGAAATGCAAAATTAAGTAAACTCCTTATGTACAAAAATTAGCCAAATTCTACTGAAATAAAATTAAGTAAATTTCTTATGTAATAAGAAAATTCCTTAATTACAAAATTAAGTAAAATTCTTAAATAAGTACATTAATTACTCATAATTTGTGTAAATTTGTTAAGTACAACGTTAAAAATATTCTTATGAATTAAGTAAAATCCCAAAATACAAAATTTGGTAAATTCCTTAAATACAAAAGTAAGTAAAATTCATAGAAATTAAGTACATTTTTTAAGTGCAAAATTAAGTAAACTCCTTATGTACAAAAATTAGCCAAATTCTACTGAAATAAAATTAAGTGAAATTCTTATGAAATAAGAAAATTCCTTAATTAAAAATTAAGTAAAATTCTTTAAAAAATAAGTACATTACTTAATTATAAAAATCATCAAAATCCTTGATTACAACATTAAGTGAGATTCTATGAAATAAACAAAATCCTTCATTAGAAAAAAAGGAGTAAAAGTAAAATATACAATTATAAATTTGTGTAAATTTGTTAAGTACAACATTAAGAAAATTCTTATGAATTAAGTAAATTCCCAAAATACAAAATTTAGTAAATTCCTTCAATACAAAAGTAAGTCAAATTCATAGAAATTAAGTACATTTTTGAAAAGCAAAATTAAGTAAACTCCTTATGTACAAAAATTAGCCAAATTCTTACATTGTGGTCAAAGGGGGTCAAACTGGATACAGGATCATAAAATCCAGTGATTAAGATTCAAGCTCTCTGCTGCCATCTTGCCTCTCTAGTTATCAAGTACAGCCCAAATACATCCCCCCCTTTTACCACCGCGACGTCACCCTGGTAACGCGGCGGCAACCTGGCAAAATGAGACCCATCCTATCTGTACATTGTTGAATTACAAACACCAACAGATTGTCAACGTGGCAGTAGATGTGGTTTACCAACCCTGGATGTGCTCCAGATCTACAGATCCAACAGTAGGTGGCTCTGTGACATGTTTTTACTCTTATCTCAGGATTTAATTCTTCAGTTGTCTTCAAATTTGATTGGTAACACCGAGTTTAGAGGATATACATCAATGTTTCACATTTATTTAAATTTAATATATAGCATTGTTCCCGATCGGCCTGGGTCGGACTCCTGCCGGTATTCCTGCTTTCAAGTCTAGTTTTCAATGACACTTTATGTTTGTGAGGTGTTTTTAGAGATTTACATCTTCAGTAGGAACCAATCGGCTACATACGTTCTGACAGGAAGTCACGTATGAAAAGACTAACACATTGTTGGTTTTCATGTTGAGAGTAAGACAAATATAGTATATAATGTAATATAATAAATCCAGCCTTCTTGTTTAAAGGGAACATTCCTATAAAATGAGCTGCTGCTGGGTTGTGTGTTATAAATCCATCTGGATGTGAGATGAGCTCCTTGGAGGTGCTACTCTGCTCCCTGAGCTCCTTCCTCCTTCAGCTGCAGGAACACCCAGGTTATAATAATCCGGCTCAGCCTTCTCCCGTCTGCCCGGCCTCTGCCCCCTGGTGGCCTGGAGACACATGACAGCACACAGATGTGACTTCCTGCATCACTCCTCTCTCTTCACTTCAATAAACACAGACTGAGTGCTTCATGTCAGTCAGTGATCTGAACAACAGACGTGTGTCAGTACCTTACAGTAGAAGTAAAGGCCAATGTTCGCCAACAGCAGAATCAGCGGCAGGACGACCGCTCTGATGATGAGAGGCCTTAGATCTGATCAAACACATGGACAGTCATCACATCACATCACATCACATCACATCACATCACATCACATCAGATCACATCACATCACATCACATCACATCACATCACATCACATCACATCACATCATGAGTCCAACAGCTCCCATTAAACACAAACTGTAGTGACCTGAAATCTAAAATCACTTCTTGAATCTTCTTTATGTGAATCCAGGCTCTGAGGACGGAGACTGTTCTTTGTTGGACAGATTTTAAAGTCCTCTGAGATTAATCTGTAGAAATACAACTGACGTGACTTTAGTGAGACTTTGATAAGTTTAGAACCAAACATGCTCTGTCCTACAGTAGGTTGTTTGCTTTATTTATTATTTATCCACTTTGTATAAGTTTGGTTACGATATGACATGTGTAACACAATGACAGTAGTCACAGTGTCATTCCAGAAACAACAACATGCATGGACTTATTATGACTGAAAATGTCATAACCCTTAAAGTACTTTGCTAAAGTAGTACTAGAACTACATTTCTCTCTTTAATTGGTTGTGAGCAGACGTCCTAAATTGACGTCATCTCCACGTAGAATAAAGCTCTAATTTTATTCATGTTTTAATCTCTATGATCTCTGTAGGCTCCGACATAATTCATCAAACTTCTTAAATAAAAAAATAAGGATAATTATTACGAAATAAAAAAAATCCTTAATTACAAAATTAAGTACAATTCTTATGAAATAAGCAAAATCCTTCATTATAAATTAAGTAAAATCCTTAATTATAAAAAAAAGCAAAATTCTTATTGACAAAATTACGTAAATTCATGAAGTACAAAAATATACAAACTTCTTACGAAATAAGAAAATTCCTTAAGTACAAAATTAAGTAAAATTTTTATGAAATAAGAAAATTCTTAAAGTACAAAATTAAGTAAAATGTTTATGAAATAAGAAAATGCCTTATATACAAAATAATGAAAATCCTTCATTACAGAATGGAAGCTTCTCTGTTGTCAGCTGATCATTTTCACTCCGTTCGGATCACATTTTCCAAACCTGCATGTAAACAGTCAGCTTACCTGCGACGGTGAGAGAGATCAGACGGCTCTCAGAGAAGAAGTCATGAGAAAAAACATAGACGTGATAAACACAGCTGTAGCTTCCTTGGTGGGCGGGCTCTGCAGCAGGAAACAGGAAGTGGGCGGAGTGATTGACAGCTGGCTTGGTGTAGTTGAGTGCTGAGGTGGAGGAGGTGAAGTTGAGCTGGAAGGAGCCTCCTGGGTACTGTGGCTGGACGGAGCAGCTGATGGTGAAGGTTGAGCCCCAGAGCACGTGAAACCCCTGCTGCTGGGCCTCGGAGACCCCGTCCACGGAGGAGGACCCAGAGATGTTGGGCTGAAGCAGCAGGTCTGTAAACACAGAGAGATGATTGGCTGAGAGCTGGGGCACGTTCAGTCTGAAAACAATGTGCACTGGTTTGCTACTGTTTCCGGGTTGAACGGCGTGTTTCCTCCAAATGGTGCGTTTCCTCTCATTTGGTGGGTGTGTCAGAGGTGTTACCCAATCAGCAGCGACGTGCACAAACCCTGTCGTATTATAAAGGCAGTGCATTTGCGTAGCACAACAGAGTGTTCAATGCACCACCGTTTCTGTTTAAACGTTTTTCGATGTTTTGTTGACCCTCCGTTCAACAAAATGGACCTGATTTTGTGTCTCCTCGTCTCCTCGATCCTCGATGCTCCGGCAGCTTTTTTGTTTGTACATTCAGATATAGAGGAAATATATTGTCTGACATGGTCATGAAGAATTTGGATTTGTGAAAACAGAATTCAGTTAAAATAACCCACAAATGAATGAAATAGAACTGTGAACAGAGACACCTGTGACGTATCAAAGAGGCGTGACAATGTGCCACACGTCATATTTTAAGTGATGTGGCTTTAAAATGACGGCTCCGAGGCGAGAAGGTCTCATTTTGTTAAAAGCCTGTTGCCTCAACTCCCTTACTACGGTTAGAAAGAGCCCTCGTTGGTGTTTTAACTATGTTTCTCTTATGAGTTATTGATCCGGGAAGTTTTAATCTGTGCATATCTTTCACACTTTACCGAAATATACAAGTTAGCAAAAGCTTCTGCTGACACTGTTCAGATGCTTTGTTGAGCCGATATCCAATGGGAAGCCTTGATGAGCAACGTCATGACAACGACTCTGACTAGTAATAATGAGGTTTGATATATCTGTAACTTTTTTTTAGGATAGTCAGAACTGAATTACAGATATCTCTAACTGTCGTTTTGACTAGTCACAATGACGTTATAGATATCTGGATTAAGAACTCTGACTAGTCACAATGAGGTTATAGATATCTGGAATAAAAACTCTGACTAGTCATAATGAGGTTATAGATATCTGGAATAAGAACTCTGACTAGTCACAATGTAATTACGACTATTCAAAATGTAGTTTTAGATATCTCTAATGTTGATTCTGGATAGTCAAGCTGAGCTATTAAATGTTAAAACAGCTCGTCATACACTTCTCTACACTTTAGGATGTCATTGTCCTGGATAACTTTACAGTTCAGTCCAATGGAAACCACCGACTGTCACTGTGACGGAGGAAGGAACATACTGGAAACATTACTGTCATAGATGATGTCACTGATGGGCTTACCTGAGCAGGTGAGATTCAGGATGGAGTCAGAGTAATATGGTGTTGCACACTCCCTCAGAGCAGATCCAGACTGAACACAGTTAGAGCTGATCCACCACACAGATCTCCATAAGGACTCCTTTCTCTGTTCTACAGAAACAGCAGAGCCACAGTCTAACTCTCTGCAGGCAGCAGCTGCTGTCTTCAGGGTCCAGTCAGAGTTACGGTCACTCACTGGTCTCCAGTCTCCCTGATGTTTCACCTCCAGTGTTCCTGCACAGCGACTGTCTCCTCCCACCAACCTGACAGACTCTGAACAGAAACAAGAGAGTCATCAGTAAAAGAATAAAGTGAGTTTCATTAGAACAGAAATGAACCAGATCAGAGCTGCAGCTCCTCTTCTACCTGAGCAGGTGAGTCCAACAGCTTTGCCAGGTGAGCAGGTGTTTCTCTCTGAGTCTGAGCTTCTACAGTCCAGGAGAGCAGACTCATTTCCTCCACACTGGAACTCTTTGGTCCACATTGGATCCTCCACTTCTCCATAGATCACCCCCTGGAGGACTGAAGGAGCCCCACAGCCAAGCTGCCTACAGACCACCTCTGCATCCTGCTGGTCAAAGTCAGCTTCACACACTGAGGACCACGACTGGTTGGACTGGTTGGACTGGTTAGTCTTCACCTCCAGTCTGCCTGAGCACAGACTCTTCCCATTCACCAGCCTGACAGAGTCTGGAGAGATGAAACAACAATTCAGTGATTCAAACTGGACTCAGAACAGTTCTAACATGAGTTCATCATCAGGACACATCTTTTCACTGCTCATTGACAGTGACTAACTGGAGAAGTTTAGAGCGCTCCATGCCATCGATTAGCTAAGTTAGCTCAAAACACAAATATTAAAAGCCAAAAGATCAAAACCATATCATTTATATTCAGACTGGGAGAAGGATTATCTTTTTGTTTCCTCATATTCTAAATCTGTCTGTCTTATCTGCAATGTGAACATGGCTTTACCAAAGAAGGTCAATCTGGAGCGGCATTTCAAAACGGTGCACTAATAGTTTGACGGTGAATAAAGAAGCGTCAGGTGAAGGCTGAAGAGGGATAGAGCCACCTGAAAGAGTGTATTATATACAGATTCACAATATGTAGTTAGGGAGGGACAGGACCAAAGCAGAGGAATTAGATTTTTAACTTGTTTTAAATGTCTTAAAAACCTCCCTGAATCATGACATCAGCTACCAGGTTACATCTGTGTAGACAATCAGTCACCATGGTGATCAGAAGTGTCTTCTATTAGTTTTGGTTTTCCACCTCCGATGAAGAGCAGCACACAGCCTCTTCTCAAGCCTCAGGGCCCGATTTCAACCACTAGATGATATTTTAGGATAGAATTATTAAATAATGTTTACAATAAAGTCATTTTAGAAAGATTTTGAGGTTAATATTGGGGTAATTTGGCAGTAATTCCAAATAAATGTCCAATAGGTTACTTGCTAATTATCACCTAATTACCATGAAAGTTGCGGAGCTGTAAAATGAAGTGTTAGCCAACGTAGTGCTATGATGTTGGATGTTACAGGGACTGTTATAAATGTAAATTGCATAAAAAAGTAACTTTTTTTACTCAGATTTTATACATATGGTGTTGTGTTCTTTATACTATGACAGTTTTTCTAAAATTAAATTAAATAAAATTACAATATATGGCGATATACTGAATCGTGACCCCTGTATCATGAAACGTGTCGTATCGCCAGATTCTTGCCAATACACAGCCCTAATGTAATATAATAAATCCAGCCTTCTTGTTTAAAGGGAACATTCATATAAAATGAGCTGCTGCTGGGTGAATATAGAATTTAGTTAAAATAACACACAAATTGCTGAAACAGAACTGTGAACAGAGAAACCTGTGACGTATCAAAGAGGCGTGACAATGTGCCACACGTCATATTTAATTGATGTGGCTTTAAAATGACGGTTCGAGAGGAGGAGGTCTCATTTTGTTAAAAGCCTGTTGCCTCATCTCCTCTCTCCTCGCGTCTCTTCCTCGCCTCCTCAGCTCGCATCTCTCGTGGGCGGGACTAAGACGCGAGGAGAGGAGGCAAGGAAAGGAATGGAGGATGTAGAAACTGTGAAATGGGAAAGGCCTACAGACAGACAGGTGTGTCCTGTCGGGTGAAGCTCAGCAGTCTGTGGAGAGTTTGAAGCTTTCAGAAACAAGCCCACTTCTATGGCAAGCTGTTTAAACATTTAATAACTAGACAGGAGATTCATCACAGATATCTGCAACGTTGTTTATAGACTATAGTCATAACTCTAATTCTAGATATCTGTAATTACATTTTCACTAGTACGATTCAAACTACTTTTCCCATTCATGTGTATGGAGTTTCTCATTACGGATATCAACAACTGAATTATGACTAGTCGTAATTCCAGTTTCAGATATCTACAATTTAATTCGGACTAGTCATAATGATGTTATAGATATCTGTAACTGTTATTTAGGATAGTCAGAACTGAATTACAGATATCTCTAACTGTCGTTTTGACTAGTAACAATGAGGTTATAGATATCTGGAATAAGAACTCTGACTAGTCACAATGAGGTTATAGATATCTGGAATAAGAACTCTGACTAGTCACAATGAGGTTATTGATATCTGGAATAAGAACTCTGACTAGTCACAATGAGGTTATAGATATCTGTAATAAGAACTCTGACTAGTCATAATGACATTATAGATATCTGGAATAAAAACTCTGACTAGTCACAATGACATTATAGAGATCTGGAATAAAAACTCTGACTAGTCACAATGAGGTTATAGATATCTGGAATAAGAACTCTGACTAGTCACAATGTAATTACGACTATTCAAAATGTAGTTGTAGATATCTCTAATGTTAATTCTGTATATTCAAGCTGAGCTATTAAATGTTAAAACAGCTCGTCATACAGTTCTCTACACTTTAGGATGTCATTGTCCTGGATAAATTTACAGTTCAGTCCAATGGAAACCACCGACTGTCACTGTGACGGAGGAAGGAACATACTGGAAACATTACTGTCATAGATGATGTTATAGATGATGTCACTGATGGGCTTACCTGAGCAGGTGAGATTCAGGATGGAGTAAGAGTAATATGATGTTGCACACTCCCTCAGAGCAGATCCAGACTGAACACAGTTAGACCTGATCCACCACACAGATCTTTCTGAGGACTCCTTTCTCTGTTCTACAGAAACAGCAGAGCCACAGTCTGACTCTCTGCAGGCAGCAGCTGCTGTCTTCAGGGTCCAGACAGAGTAACTCACTGGTCTCCAGTCTCCCTGATGTTTCAGCTCCAGTGTTCCTGCACAGCGACTGTCTCCTCCCACCAACCTGACATCATCAGGCTCTGAACAGAAACAAGAGAGTCATCAGTAAAAGAATAAAGTGAGTTTCATTAGAACAGAAATGAACCAGATCAGAGCTGCAGCTCCTCTTCTACCTGAGCAGGTGAGTCCAACAGCTTTGCCAGGTGAGCAGGTGTTTCTCTCTGAGTCTGAGCTTCTACAGTCCAGGAGAGCAGACTCATTTCCTCCACACTGGAACTCTTTGGTCCACATTGGATCCTCCACTTCTCCATAGATCACCCCCTGGAGGACTGAAGGAGCCCCACAGCCGAGCGCAGTGTGCAGGCAGCAGGAGCATAGCTGCTGCGCGCTCGCGTACCCACACGCGAGCGCGCATGGGAATCCGACCCGTTAGGATTTATGCGAGTAAAAAGTTACAAATAGTCCCTTTAATATATAACAATAATGACTTAATATCTCATAATTATGACTTAATATTGTCAGGGTGTGAGTTTAAAGGGTGGACCCAAACGCAGAGTGACCAGGCAGAAAGATAAATATAAATAAAAGCGAGCTTTAATAATGAAGCTGAAATCTCCAAACAAAAACCGACAGGCATCAAAAAACCAGCAGCAGATTCAGACTGTCTGAGGTTCATAGTGAGGTCTATCTGTAGGCCAATTCGCTGATATATAATGTTGACATAGTTTTGAAAATGCCTACATTTGCTGTGATTGGCTTATGTGAATTTGAGGGGAGACGAGGAACTCCTCTTATTACTGTATACGCTGATATATAATGTTTGTCATGTCCTCCTCATCTCATGGGGGGCCGTGAGGAGTGGAGCGGGGAGGGGCAGAAAACATCTTAAGACAGGTTAGACTGATTTTGAACAAAACAGCATAGTTTCCTGTTAACATACAGTAAGAGCTGGGGGCTTTTATTTTGAAAAACTAGGTGAATCACTAGTTTCCTGTTATCATACAATGAGAGTTGGGGGCTTTTATACACAGGTGTAATTAATAACATTAATTATGGCCCTGATCCATTGAAGCCCTGGTTTAGAGCAAGCTGGCTCACTGAAATGTCCGTTACACAGTAAATACAGTGTGTGTGTGTGTGTGTGTGTGTGTGTGTGTGTGTGTGTGTGTGTGTGTGTGTGTGTGTGTGTGTGTATATCTCTGTGTGTGTTAGTCAGCCTGCCCTGATTGGCTAATGTGAATCACCTTTCTGTCTAGCAGCAATCAAAGGTGATGGCCACTGCTAAGTACACTCAGTCAGACAGCTTATAATAGGAGTTAACCAGAGACATACATGTCATCAAAGTACTTGTCTGACAAAAAACGTGAATTTTATCGCTGAGAGTTTTTAGGAGAGGAACAAGGACTCTCTGATGAACATATGATGCGAAATATGTGTGTGTAGTGTCATCGAGGTTTTGAGGCTTTTCCGACCACACCACGTACTGCATCTCCACGTGGTACACCAGCAGCTCAGCAGCACACAAAAAAGCCCTTCAGAGGGTCATCAACTCCGCACAAAAAATCATTGGCTGCCCACTGCCCTCTCTAGAGGAGCTTTACAACACCCGCTGCCTCAGCAGAGCAGCCAACATCCTGAAGGACCCTTCCCACCCTGGACATCAGCTGTTCGAACTGCTGCCCTCTGGTAGACGGTTCAGGTCCATCACATCACGGACTAACAGACTCAGGGACAGCTTCTACCCCAGCGTCATACGTGAGCTGAACACTGCCAGTCACTCACACAAAAACTGAACAGAAAGGATCAGATCAAAACACTGTCAGACACTTATCAGGACTCTTACATTTTTAAATCCTACCGCACTTTATTTACATTTACATCCTACCGCACTTTATTTCCACTTACATCCTACCGCACCTTATTTACATCCTACCGCACCTTATTTTTTTGAGATATATCATCTCTTGTGATTATCTACTGCACTACTGATTAATGTGAAATATATTTACTATTATTACTGTGCAATAACTACTGCCTCGACCATACTGTATTGTATTGTATATATTGTATCATAGGCCAACCTTTCTAGATATATATATATATATATATATATATATATATTTACTTTTCATTTATTTATATATATATATATATATATATTTACTTATTTTATAGTAGTTTAGGTTAAACTTCTTTTATACTGTATATTATGCGTGATTGCACCATCAGGACTGCTTCAAATTTCGCTGTACTTTGTATAGTGACAATAAAGGAATCTTGAATCTTGAATCTTCTTGAATCTTGAATTTGAGGTGCATCTGGTCAACCTGCTCGGAGGAGTATACATCAAAATATAAAACATATCATTTCCTGTTGCCAGTAGGGGGCGCTATGAGTGTGACTCAATATTGACATGTTAATTTCGTCAGGCCTGGACCCTTATCATGTCTGAGAAATTTGGGGCAGATTGGACCATGTACAGTGGAGTT
Source organism: Sebastolobus alascanus (assembly GCA_916701645.2). Taxonomy (NCBI): domain Eukaryota; kingdom Metazoa; phylum Chordata; class Actinopteri; order Perciformes; family Sebastidae; genus Sebastolobus; species Sebastolobus alascanus. The sequence goes on from CAKAOJ020000553.1 coordinate 22,613, forward strand.
ACAACAACTTCCTGTTTCATGGCGAATGGACCTAAAATGGCCGCCACGCCACGGCAAGGTTGTTCGATGAAAACTCAGGATTTGAATAACTTGTCATCCTTAAAGGTCACCTATTATGCAAAATGCACTTTTCCATGTCTTTTAAACATCAATATCTGTCCCCAGTGTGTCTACAGACCACCGAAGTATCATAAAAGACCGTCCTCTCTCTTTTTCTCCTGCTCCATCTCTCGGAAAATGTGTCAGAAGTGGCGCTGAGTCGTACTTCCTGGAATCAGTGATGTCGGTGATTCTTGCCATGCCATATAAGGGTTACGGTAGAACTACGGAGAACGGCCTCCAGCTAGGTGAGCCCGCCCACTGAGCCGCTCGCTGAATTTCTCGCTGTCCGCCATTGTTTTCTTCGGTATAATCACGGACCTGCTACCAGGACAAGCAAAGCATGCTACTACTTCTGTTAGTCTGCAAGAACCAGCAGAAAAGTCTTCATGTCCTCCGATCATCTGAGGACGTGAAGACCCAGTGGATTCACTTCATCTTTAGCTGTTTTAGGGGATTTCTGACTGAAATGTCCTCACAGCAACAGTAAAACACACGGGTCAGTAGACTACAGGATTCACTGAAAACTGAAGCTCAGGATGGAACCGTACCGGCTGTCTGGGACCCACCTTCAGACCTGGACCCACCTTCAGACCTGGACCCACCTTCAAACCTGGACCCACCTTCAGACCTGGACCCACCTTCAGACCTGGACCCACCTTCAGACCTGGACCCACCCTCAAACCTGGACCCTCCTTCAGACCTGGACCCTCCTTCAGACCTGGACCCATCTTAAAACCTGGACCCACCTTCAGACCTGGACCCATCTTAAAACCTGGACCCACCTTCAAACCTGTTTGTCATGTTTCTGTTGTTTTAGTTTCTGTTTATTTAGCAGACTGTTTGCCTGTTCACGTTAGCATGTTGCGTGGCTAACGCCTCTAGCTTTCATAGTGGCTCCACAGGCTTTGTTTACATGCAAACCTTCTGCTCTGGTGTGTCTGTCTGCGTTACAGATATGTTGAGTGTGTGTAGATTTACTCCACAGACTGTCCTGAAGGAGCTCATGTGAAAAACAAACAGTCAAACTGTACGAACTTGTGTAGGATTACCAGAGTTATAGTGGACGAGCGAGCAGGGAGAGAGAGAGAGAGAGAGAGGGAGAGAGAGAGGGAGAGAGAGAGAGAGAGAGAGAGATGCTGTGAGCTCAACGTCTTCTCTGTAACGTTACTTCCCTCTTAGAGCTATTAAAAGACATTACAACGTGAATACTGACAGCTTCTTTGTTGTCTTGGACTAAATAATATGTAAAAGTTTACTAAAGTCTGAGCTTCTAGGTCTTACTTTTTGATACAGACAACACAAGTATAATCTGTATTTATTTATTTTTTAATTTAAAAAAAAAAAAAATTTCATAAAATTGTAATGAAACCGAACTGAGTTCCAAATTTCTACCTTTGAAAAACATCTTTACTACTGGATGAAGAATTTTAAATACATTTTTAAAGTTAGTTGTTAATATGCCATTTCGAATGTTCACTCATATTCTTTCATGTAATACATGATGTCATCATCCTTCAATGATGTCACATTCTGTAAAGTTTATTTAGAATCTTCAAACATATTCTTTCATGTATTGTGATGTCATCATCCTTTAATGATGTCACATTCTGGAACGTTAGGCTAGTTAGGGTAGACACCTCAAGTGTGCTGTTACAATACACTCACACTTGACAATATCTACTCAGTTGAATATTTGCAACTTACTTATTTGTTTTTCAAAACAATGCTTCATTTAAAGAATTTGGTTGGTTTTAATCTGTATTTATTTATTCTTTAACTTTAAAAAAAAAAAAAAAAAAATCTCATAAAATTGTAATGAAACCGGACTGAGTTCCAAATTTCTACCTATGAAAAACATCGTTACTACTGGATGAAGAATTTAAAATACATTTTTAAATGTAGTTGTCAATGTGCCATTTTGAATGTTCACTCATATTCTTTCATGCAATGTGATGTCATCATCCTTTAATGATGTCACATCAAAAAGTGAGCCCACAGTGCATCAAAACGTTATAGTGTAAACAGTACTGTACACAGCTACTGCAAATTCTCTCTAAATAAAGCATCAATGTTCATGAAAATAAATGCCAAAATTTCGAGGTCATGGTAGATGTAGGGAGGCAAATTTCAGAATTTTATCTCAAAAACAATTTTTGACAGCATTTTGAATTCTATCCTCATGTGAACTATTGCAGTCAATGGAAATCAAGCATTTTTAGACATCAATTTGTCACTTATTGAGCAATCAATCTTCATTAAAACATCTCTGTATTTTCTAGATGAAGTACGCAAATTCTCAGAATTTTGTCTCAAAAACTGAATTTTTGACACTAGTTTGAAATCTGCTTGTGCAGCCGTGGTGATTGCCTCAGTCATAGTGTGATGTCATAGTGTGATGTCATAGTGTGAAGTGGTAGTTTTGCCCAGGCATTAAGCTCACTAAGATAGTGACCTGTTCTTGATGTCTGAGGTTGTGAGTTCGAGACCTGATCGAGGCAGAATGAACATGCTAATGCCTTAAAGGATTAATGATGATGGACTGTTCTGTGCTTCTCATTTGTCTTCTTCCTCTTCTTCCTCCTTGTTCTTCTTCCTCCTCAAAATGCCCGGTCCCGACCCACAGCTGTTTACTACTACTACTACTACTATTATTATTGTTATTATTATTTTTAGTAGTAGTAGTAGTAGTAGTATTGTTATTAATAATGATGATTATAATATGATTATCCTGACAAATTCATAGCAGAAACATACTGTGTTTAAAAGCACTATTTATTATAGCACAAATGTCACATTTAATCACTTTATTTCTCCATTCACAACATGTCTTACTAAAAGGCTGGAAAAGGGTATTCAATATAGGCTCTATATACCTCCACAAATACACTATGAACTGTGCTTATCTTTGACCTGTTAAAATCTATTATTGCTTGGTATTCTTTCCTCACTCGCCGACCATATTAAATAAATAATATTCAATTTAAATAGTGCATAAATAGTACTATTTAAATAGTTCATTTTTTTTTCTTGCATACAGCCAATTTTCAGGCTTTCTATTTTGAAAACAATGCTTCCTGTGGCAGATTTCTTCAGTGATACTGTAGGTTGCTATGGTGATCAGGGGAAACATATATGTACATATATAATAATTGTGATGAACTATCATGATCTAGTCGCTGTAATTAGAGCTTCAAAACAGTCAAACAGATTATTTCCTTGAACCGCTGACCATGCATGGAGGCCAGAACACATTTGACCTTATTCTTTATTGGTTGACCTCCAAAACAATCTGAGACATATAATACAGTACATCATGTGATCATTAAGCCTGGGTAGCAGCGACTTCTTTGATTTTGAATAAGTGAAGAATGTCAGCCTCAACAAGTTTCATCTTCAGAGTGTGAAGGGTCGTCCTGAACTCAAACTGAACTCACGAGTTACGATCAGCTCTGCTCTTCTGCTCAGATGTGCAGTTTCCTCTCCATCTTTTAATCAGCTCATCAGGCTTCGTGTGGTTTCTCTCTTAACGTCAGCGTCAGTGGATTTACTAACAGGAAGCTGCCAGTGATAATCATATACTGACATCCTGCACCCTGGTGATGTTTTTAACATCAGTAAATGTCAGGTACCGCAGTAACATTAACTTACTGGAACTGAACTGTGTTCCAGCAAAAGTGTGACGTGTTTTTACCATTTGGGAAGCCTGAAGGGGAAAATATTCAAATTATAACTTAATCCCATTTAAAAGTGTGATTTAGTTTCTTTTCACTGGTTTTCAGAATTAATTTTAAAATCAGGTCCAGCATTTCAGTGACTGTTTAAATTGACTATATCAAATACTCAATACTCAAGAAATGTTTCTAATGTGTAACTATTAACTATTAATAGTAAAACTATTAATACCGCACAGTAAAAGTCCTGTATTCAAATGATTACTTCAAGTGAAGAGTGAAAGAGAGGCATTATCAGCACAATGTACTGAAATTTACGCCTGTTCAAAGTGGAGCTTTCAATTCTAAAATAATGCTGAAAAGTTGAGTAATTAATAATAATGCGTCATATTTTAATTTTTATATATTGCAACGTCCTGCCAACAATGAGTGATTTTCTTGTCAGCAGACTTTTCCCAGTAACCAAGAGGTGGCCGAAGAGAAAATAATCAATCTAGTTCCACTCAGTCGATGCAAGCTTCATTTATTGTGATACATTTTAAAAAGCTCATTATTTAACAGTTCAGATACATTAACAACACACTATGTTTGTATTTTGGTTTTAGTGGCTTCGAAGTCATCGAATACTAACTATTTACACATTAAGTCGATTATTTTAGCTTTTAAATTCTTCATAGATTTCTCTGAAAACTCAGTGGTATTAAATTATGTCTGACAATAATTTTAAGCAAAAGACACGAACCACAGACAGTAGAAGCATCAAAGTATTCCTCATGGTAAATGTAATGTGGTTCCTTCAAAACATTAACAACAATATACTTATCATTAGCTTTCTTAATTGATAGAACCTCATCTTGTTTTCATCATGCAAAGAATATAATAATGAAAAACATAGACTTTATGTACTGTAACAGTACTTGTTAATCATGAATAAGGCATGCTGACACTTTACTCTAGCCCTCGTCACTTAACTGTTGGATTCATCATTCTTATAGAGGATGAGGAACACAGTTTTTCTTTGCCTGGCTCTGCAGATTATATGATGCTGCAACAGTTCACTCAGCAGATTATATATAATACAACAAAATGTCACATTGACCTCACTGCATCATCTTTATAATCAATTACAGAACGCTGCTCTGATTTGACTGTTGTGTGAGAGCTGAGCGTCCATCTGGATGATCCTACTCTGTCTCCTGGAGTCCTGCCTCTTCACCCAGCAAGTCTCCAGCACCACCGAGGTAATCCAGCTCCATGTTGTCCTCTCGTCTTGGTTTCTGTCCTCTGGTGGCCTAGAGAGACATGACAGAAAATGTCTTTAAGTCACAGAATACCTGCTCTTCTCTAAATACATATAGTACTCACCTCTACCCCCCAATTCTGTAGGGGACCCAGAAATATAGTTGCAGAACGTTTGGTACGGCATGCTTGTTTCAGTTCAACACGTCCTATTAACTAAATAATGAGTCTTAACAGTCTAATACAGTCTAATTACAGTCTATGCTTTGGAGCTTGTGGATCTTAAATTCAAAGCATGAGTGATTGTTAGCTACCATATATTCTCAAATAAAAGCCGGTAAAACATTGAAATTAGCTGCACAAATGCTAAATTCTATAATGTATATATATATATATATTTCCATAACATATATTTCCAGAGCACTAATTTGATCATAACAACAACAGAGTAATTTGATTCTCGCCACTCTGCTGACCTCAGATTCTCTTTTTAACAGAAATGCTGTTTTTATTCACTTCCAATCGCCATTACTTTGCCTTTTTTGTTCTGTTGCTGTTACGCTATCATCAGTGAAAAAAAATACATTCTCTGCAGATGTTTCAAATTAAAAGCATACCAGGAAAGAGAGGGATGAGCCACTGGAAGGCTTTTAATGTGAAAGTGTCGGAAGTGTTGAGTTTGATACGTAGCATGTAGCTTTTGTTTTCCCCGCAGTACCAAACACATACCAAGCTGGGATCCCAAAGTACACCAAACACTAAATGTTGGATATTACATCCCTACAGTCCTAACATTGATGTGTAAAGTACCTTGCAGTAGCAATACAGGGCAGCATTGAACCCCACCATCAGCACCAGGAGGACAAGGAGGACAACCAGTCTGATGATCAGATGTGTTACAGAGGCTGGAACAGATTCACAATCATTATTACATCACTTCATACAGGAACATGTGTGCAGCACTTTCCTTACTACTTAAAGTTGCTTCATTGAAATTATTTTCAGCTTTTACACCTTATATTATTTTAAATGTACGATTGTTACTTTCAACTGAGAGGACACATGTCCACAAATCACAAGTCCTCGTTGTCTTTGTGGTTGTATTCTGACTTATTGCTGCAGTATTTGCAGTGTGTCGATCACACCCTGTGATTACTTCCTCTCAGCACCTGGAGGGGCGTGTCAGTGTTTGATTGACAGCAGCTGGCAGGCTGAGCTCCGGCAGGAGAACCAGAGACAAACATCAACTTGTGCTGTAGCTCACAAGCCAGTAAGAGTAAAGGAGCACACCAGCATCTAAAGTGACCAAAGAGATATCTGCAGGTATGTTTACATGCTGTTTAATGTGCTGCAGCTGAGCAGCTGATTAGTCATCTAGCCTGTAAACTGGCGTCAGCAGTGCACTTTTCCCCCGTGAATGTTTGTTTGGTGGCTCGTTCAACAAGCTAAGGTGCAGGACAAGATGTGGGTTCATGTTTGTAAGTTGGATCAGAAGCAGACTTTAGCAGGAAAGCTAATGTGGTTGTTGTTCTGAGTCTGTGGCTCTTGTGTTGTGTAGCAGGCTGCTGTCTGGCTCAGTGTGACCGTCTGCTATGTCTCCTACCGTCTCCTATGATAAAATGATGACGATGGTTAATATGGTTTATTTGATTGGCTGCATGGAAACAAGTTCTCTATCAACGTAGAAGGACAACTAGCAGAGCAACAAGTTAATACAAAACTAGGGGGCTCCATCATGAGATCAAAAACATCAGATATATATATCTCCAGAGCAGAACACAGATGTTATTTACAGAACAGATATGTATGCTGTAGCAGAAACAAATGCAATTTAATTTCAGATTGACTTTAATGCTATGAAACTTGTTTTTGCTAACTTTTAGTGGTTGAATTCTTCACAAAGCTGCACTTCTTATCCTCTGTCTGGTATTTAAAGAGTCCTGGGTAAACTGCTGTCTCATGCATGTAAACAGTTGGCACCTTATGACGTTTTATCTGATTCAGATGAATAATACTTTAAAGCCTGCGTGCGTTGTCAGTGTCACATTTCCCTGTTTGACTCAGATTCTCTCTGAAGTTACCTGAGACAGTGAGATGGAGCGGCTGGCTCTCAGATGAGAAGTTACGGGAGAAAACATAGAGGTGATAAACACAGCGGTACTCCCCTCGGTGGGTGGGGTCTGCAGCAGAGAACAGGAAGTGGGCAGAGTGATTGACAGCTGGCAGGGTGTAGTTCTGTGATGTAGCTGAGGTGGTCAGAATAAGCTGGAAGGAGCCTCCTGGGTACTGTGGCAGGATGGAGCAGCTGATGGTGGAGTTGGAGCCCATGAGCACCTGAAGCCCCTGCTGATTGGCCTCAGAAACCCCGTCAACATTGGTAGTGAAGGAGATGTTTGGCTGAGCCAGAAAACCTGTTAACACAGAGGCAGATGAAACATGAATCATCTTTATTTGTTTTGTCAAAGTGATGAAAACTGAGCACAGTAAGATGACAGGATTTATTTATTAGCAGGAGCCATGGGAAATGGAGGACTCTTGGATTTATATTTAATATGGAGGACTGAGTCAGCAACTGCTCATTGAAAAAGTTAAGGATGGTCACTGTTCAGGGTTACCTGAGCAGATCACCTCCACGTTGATGGAGCCTCCCTTGTTACTAGGTAGCTCTAAACACTCCCGTAGCATCAAATGAGACTCAACACAAGAAGGCCGGATCCACCACACAGGCTTCCATGAAGAAATGTCGCTTATGTCTAGAATGTTCACACATATTCGTTCATGTATTACAGTGATGTCATTATCCTTTAATAATGTCACATACTGGAACATTAGGCTAGTTAGGGTAGACACCTCAAGTGTGCTGTTACAATACACTCACACTTGACAATCTCTACTCATTTTAATATTTGCAACTTACTTATTTGTTTTTCAAAATAATGCTTCATTTAAAGAATATGGTTGTTTTTAATCTGTATTTATTTATTTTTTAACTTAAAAAAAAAAATCTCATAAAATTGTAATGAAACCGAACTGAGTTCCAAATTTCTACCTATGAAAAAAATCTTTACTACTGGGTGAAGAATTTTAAAAACGTTTTTAAATTTAGTTGTCAATATGCCATTTTGAATGTTCACTCATATTCTTTCATGTAATACAGTGATGTCATCATCCTTCAATGATGTCACATTCTGGAAAGTTTATTTAGAATGTTCATACACATTCTTTCATGAATATTGATGTCATCATCCTTTAATGATGTCACATACTGGAACGTTAGGCTAGTTAGGCTAGACACCTCAAGTGTGCTGTTACAATACACTCACACTTGACAATCTCTACTCAGTTGAATATTTGCAACTTACTTATTTTTTTTTCAAAATAATGCTTCATTTAAAGAATATGGTTGTTTTTAATCTGTATTTATTTATTTTTTTAACTTAAAAAAAAAAAAAAAATTAAAATTGTAATGAAACTGAACTGAGTTCCAAATTTCTACCTTTGAAAAACATCTTTACCACTGGATGAAGAATTTTAATTACATTTTTAAATGTAGTTGTCAATATGCCATTTCGAATGTTCACTCATAGTCTTTCATCTAATACAGTGATGTCATCATCCTTCAATGATGTCACATTCTGGAACGTTTATTTAGAATCTTCAAACATATTCTTTCATGAATTGTGATGTCATCATCCTTTAAAGATGTCACATTCTGGAAGGTTAGGCTAGTTAGGGTAGACACCTCAAGTGTGCTGTTACAATACACTCACACTTGACAATCTCTACTCCGTTGAATATTCGCAACTTACTTATTTGTTTTTCAAAATAATGCTTAATTTAAAGAATATGGTTGGTTTTAATCATCTGTATTTATTTATTCTTTATCTTTAAAAAAAAAAAAAAAAAATCATAAAATTGTAATGAAACTGAACTGTGTTCCAAATTTCTACCTTTGAAAAATATCTTTACGACTGGATGGAGAATTTTAAATACATTTTTAGATTTAGTTGTCAATATGCCATTTCGAATGTTCACTCATATTCTTTCATGTAATACAGTGATGTCATCATCCTTTAATGATGTCACATTCTGGAAAGTTTATTTAGAATGTTCACTCATATTCTTTCATGTATTGTGATGTCATCATCCTTCAATGATGTCACATTCTGGAAAGTTTATTTAGAATCCTCAAACATATTCTTCCATGTATTGTGATGTCATCATCCTTTAATGATGTCACATTCTTGAAAGTTTATTTAGAATCTTCAAACATATTCTTTCATATATTGTGATGTCATCATCCTTTAATGATGTCACATTCTGGAAGGTTAGGCAAGTTAGGGTAGACACCTCAAGTTTGCTGTTACAATACACTCACACTTGACAATCTCTACTCCGTTTAATACTTGCAAATTACTAATTTGTTTTTCAAAATAATTCTTCATTTAAAGAATATGGTTGGTTTTAATCTGTTTTTATTTATTTTTTAAATTAAAAAAAAATAAATAAATAAAATCCCATAAAATTGTTATGAAACTTTACTGATTTCGAAATTTCTACCTATGAAAAATATCTTTACTACTGGATGAAGTATTTTAAAAACGTTTTTTAATTTAGTTATCAATATGCCATTTCGATGTTCACTCATATTCTTTCATGTAATACAGTGATGTCATCATCCTTTAATGATGTCACATTCTGGAAACTTTATTTAGAATGTTCAAACATATTCTTTCATGAATATTGATGTCATCATCCTTTAATGATGTCACATTCTGGAAAGTTTATTTAGAACGTTCACTCATATTCTTTCATGTATTACAGTAATGTCATCATCCTTCAATGATGTCACATTCTGGAAAGTTTATTTTGAACATTCACTCATATTATTTAATGTAATACAGTGATGTCGTCATCCTTCAATGATGTCACATTCTTGAAAGTTTATTTAGAATCTTCAAACATATTCTTTCATGAATTGTGATGTCATCATCCTTTAATGATGTCACATTCTGGAAGGTTAGGCAAGTTAGGGTAGACACCTCAAGTTTGCTGTTACAATACACTCACACTTGACAATCTCTACTCCGTTTAATACTTGCAAATTACTAATTTGTTTTTCAAAATAATTCTTCATTTAAAGAATATGGTTGGTTTTAATCTGTTTTTATTTATTTTTTAAATTAAAAAAAAATAAATAAATAAAATCCCATAAAATTGTTATGAAACTTTACTGATTACGAAATTTCTACCTATGAAAAATATCTTTACTACTGGATGAAGTATTTTAAAAACGTTTTTTAATTTAGTTATCAATATGCCATTTCGATGTTCACTCATATTCTTTCATGTAATACAGTGATGTCATCATCCTTTAATGATGTCACATTCTGGAAACTTTATTTAGAATGTTCAAACATATTCTTTCATGAATATTGATGTCATCATCCTTTAATGATGTCACATTCTGGAAAGTTTATTTAGAATGTTCATACACATTCTTTCATGAATATTGATGTCATCATCCTTTAATGATGTCACATACTGGAAAGTTTATTTAGAATGTTCAAACATATTCTTTCATGAATATTGATGTCATCATCCTTTAATGATGTCACATACTGGAAGGTTTATTTAGAATGATCACTCATATTCTTTCATGTAATACAGTGATGTCATCATCCTTTAATGATGTCACATTCTGGAAAGTTTATTTAGAATGTTCAAACATATTCTTTCATGAATATTGATGTCATCATCCTTTAATGATGTCACATACTGGAAAGTTTATTGAGAATGTTGATACATATTCGTTCATGTATTGTGATGTCATCATTCTTCAATGATGTCACATTCTGGAAAGTTTATTTAGATTCTTCAAACATATTCTTTCATGAATGGTGATGTCATCATCCTTCAATGATGTCATGTACTGGAACGTTAGGCTAGTTAGGGTAGACACCTCAAGTGTGCTGTTACAATACACTCACACTTGACAATTTCTACTCCGTTGAATATTTGCAACTTACTTATTTTTTTTTCAAAATAATGCTTCATTTAAAGAATATGGTTTGTTTTAATCTGTATTTATTTATTCTTTAACTTTTAAAAAAAAAAAAAAAATCTCAAAATTGTAATGAAACTGAACTGATTTCCAAATTTCTACCTTTGAAAAACATCTTTACTACTGGATGAAGAATTTTAAAAACGTTTTTAAATGTAATGTCAATATGCCATTTCGAATGTTCACTCGTATTTTAAATGCAATACAGTGATGTCATCATCCTTTAATGATGTCACATTCTGGAATGTTAGGCTAGTTAGGGTAGACACCTCAAGTGTACTGTTATAATACACTCACACTTGACAATCTCTACTCAGTTGAATATTTGCAACTTACTTATTTGTTTTTCAAAATAAAGCTTCATTTAAAGAATATGGTTGTTTTTAATCTGTATTAATTTATTTTTTTTACTTTAAAAAAAAAAAAAAAAAATTAAAATTGTAATGAAACTGAACTGAGTTCCAAATTTCTACCTTTGAAAAACATCTTTACTACTGGATGAAGAATTTTAAATACATTTTTAAATTTAGTTGTCAATATGCCATTTCGAATGTTCACTCATATTCTTTCATGTAATACAGTGATGTCATCATCCTTTAATGATCTCACATTCTGGAAAGTTTATTTAGAATGTTCACTCATATTCTTTCATGTATTGTGATGTCATCACTCTTCAATGATGTCACATTCTGGAAAGTTTATTTAGAATCCTCAAACATATTCTTTCATGTATTGTGATGTCGTCATCCTTCAATGATGTCACATTCTGGAAAGTTTATTTAGAATCCTCAAACATATTCTTCCATGTATTGTGATGTCATCATCCTTTAATGATGTCACATACTGGAAAGTTTATTTAGAACGTTCACTCATATTCTTTCATGTATTACAGTGATGTCATCATCCTTCAATGATGTCACATTCTGGAAAGTTTATTTTGAACATTCACTCATAATCTTTCATGAATTGTGATGTCATCATCCTTTAAAGATGTCACATTCTGGAAGGTTAGGCTAGTTAGGGTAGACACCTCAAGTTTGCTGTTACAATACACTCACACTTGACAATCTCTACTCCGTTTAATACTTGCAAATTACTAATTTGTTTTTCAAAATAATTCTTCATTTAAAGAATATGGTTGGTTTTAATCTGTTTTTATTTATTTTTTAAATTAAAAAAAAATAAATAAATAAAATCCCATAAAATTGTTATGAAACTTTACTGATTTTGAAATTTCTACCTATGAAAAATATCTTTACTACTGGATGAAGTATTTTAAAAACGTTTTTTAATTTAGTTATCAATATGCCATTTCGATGTTCACTCATATTCTTTCATGTAATACAGTGATGTCATCATCCTTTAATGATGTCACATTCTGGAAAGTTTATTTAGAATGTTCAAACATATTCTTTCATGAATATTGATGTCATCATCCTTTAATGATGTCACATTCTGGAAAGTTTATTTAGAATGTTCATACACATTCTTTCATGAATATTGATGTCATCATCCTTAATGATGTCACATACTGGAAAGTTTATTTAGAATGTTCACTCATATTCTTTCATGTATTGTGATGTCATCATCTTTCAATGATGTCACATTCTTGAAAGTTTATTTAGACTCTACAAACATATTCTTTCATGTATTACAGTGATGTCATCATCCTTCAATGATGTCACATTCTGGAAAGTTTATTTTGAACATTCACTCATATTCTTTCATGTATTACAGTGATGTCATCATCCTTTAATGATGTCACATAATGGAAAGTTTATTTAGAATGTTCACTCATATTCTTTCATGTATTGTGATGTCATCATCTTTCAATGATGTCACATTCTTGAAAGTTTATTTAGACTCTACAAACATATTCTTTCATGTATTACAGTGATGTCATCATCCTTTAATAATGTCACATTCTGGAAAGTTTATTGAGAATGTTCATAGATATTCTTTAATGAAATTTGATGTCATCATCCTTTAATGATGTCACATACTGGAAAGTTTATTGAGAATGTTCATACATATTCTTTCATGAATATTGATGTCATCATCCTTTAATGATGTCACATACTGGAAGGTTTATTTAGAATGATCACTCATATTCTTTCATGTAATACAGTGATGTCATCATCCTTTAATGATGTCACATTCTGGAAAGTTTATTTAGAATGTTTAAACATATTCTTTCATGAATATTGATGTCATCATCCTTTAATGATGTCACATACTGGAAGGTTTATTTAGAATGATCACTCATATTCTTTCATGTAATACAGTGATGTCGTCATCCTTTAATGATGTCACAGTCTGGAATGTTAGGCTAGTTAGGGTAGACACCTCAAGTGTGCTGTTACAATACACTCACACTTGACAATCTCTACTCAGTTGAATATTTGCAACGTACTTATTTTTTTTTTCAAATTAATGCTTCATTTAAAGAATATGGTTGGTTTTAATTTGTATTTATTTATTCTTTAACTTTTAAAAAAAAATAAAAAATTGTAATGAAACTGAACTGATTTCCAAATTTCTACCTTTGAAAAACATCTTTACTACTGGATGAAGAATTTTAAAAACGTTTTTAAATTTAGTTGTCAATATGCCATTTCGAATGTTCACTCATATTCTTTCATACAATACAGTGATGTCATAAACCTTTAATGATGTCACATTCTGGAAATTTTATTTAGAATCTTCAAACATATTCTTTCATGTATTGTGATGTCATCATCCTTTAATGATGTCACATACTGGAACGTTAGGCTAGTTAGGGTAGACACCTCAAGTGTGCTGTTACAATACACTCACACTTGATAATCTCTACTCAGTTGAATATTTGCAACTTACTTATTAGTTTTTCAAAATAATGCTTCATTTAAAGAATATGGTTGGTTTTAATCATCTGTATTTATTTATTCTTTAACTTTAACAAAAAAAAAAAATAATTAATAAAATTTAATGAAACTGAACTGTTTTCCAAATTTCTACCTTTGAAAAATATCTTTACGACTGGATGGAGAATTTTAAATACATTTTTAATTTAGTTGTCAATATGCCATTTCGAATGTCACTCATATTCTTTCATGTAATACAGTGATGTCATCATCCTTTAATGATGTCACATTCTGGAAAGTTTATTTAGAATGTTCAAACATATTCTTTCATGTATTGTGATGTCATCATCCTTTAATGATGTCACATTCTGGAAAGTTTATTTAGAATCTTCAAACATATTCTGTCATGAATTACAGTGATGTCATCATCCTTCAATGATGTCATGTACTGGAACGTTAGGCTAGTTAGGGTAGACACCTCAAGTGTGCTGTTGCAATACACTCACACTTGACAATCTCTACTCAGTTGAATATTTGCAACTTACTTATTTGTTTTTCAAAATAATGCTTCATTTAAAGAATATGGTTGGTTTTAATCATCTGTATTTATTTATTCTTTATCTTTAAAAAAAAAAAAAAAAAATCATAAAATTGTAATGAAACTGAACTGTGTTCCAAATTTCTACCTTTGAAAAATATCTTTACGACTGGATGGAGAATTTTAAATACATTTTTAGATTTAGTTGTCAATATGCCATTTCGAATGTTCACTCATATTCTTTCATGTAATACAGTGATGTCATCATCCTTTAATGATGTCACATTCTGGAAAGTTTATTTAGAATGTTCACTCATATTCTTTCATGTATTGTGATGTCATCACTCTTCAATGATGTCACATTCTGGAAAGTTTATTTAGAATCCTCAAACATATTCTTTCATGTATTGTGATGTCGTCATCCTTCAATGATGTCACATTCTGGAAAGTTTATTTAGAATCCTCAAACATATTCTTCCATGTATTGTGATGTCATCATCCTTTAATGATGTCACATACTGGAAAGTTTATTTAGAACGTTCACTCATATTCTTTCATGTATTACAGTGATGTCATCATCCTTCAATGATGTCACATTCTGGAAAGTTTATTTTGAACATTCACTCATAATCTTTCATGAATTGTGATGTCATCATCCTTTAAAGATGTCACATTCTGGAAGGTTAGGCTAGTTAGGGTAGACACCTCAAGTTTGCTGTTACAATACACTCACACTTGACAATCTCTACTCCGTTTAATACTTGCAAATTACTAATTTGTTTTTCAAAATAATTCTTCATTTAAAGAATATGGTTGGTTTTAATCTGTTTTTATTTATTTTTTAAATTAAAAAAAAATAAATAAATAAAATCCCATAAAATTGTTATGAAACTTTACTGATTTCGAAATTTCTACCTATGAAAAATATCTTTACTACTGGATGAAGTATTTTAAAAACGTTTTTTAATTTAGTTATCAATATGCCATTTCGATGTTCACTCATATTCTTTCATGTAATACAGTGATGTCATCATCCTTTAATGATGTCACATTCTGGAAAGTTTATTTAGAATGTTCAAACATATTCTTTCATGAATATTGATGTCATCATCCTTTAATGATGTCACATTCTGGAAAGTTTATTTAGAATGTTCATACACATTCTTTCATGAATATTGATGTCATCATCCTTTAATGATGTCACATACTGGAAAGTTTATTTAGAATGTTCACTCATATTCTTTCATGTATTGTGATGTCATCATCTTTCAATGATGTCACATTCTTGAAAGTTTATTTAGACTCTACAAACATATTCTTTCATGTATTACAGTGATGTCATCATCCTTCAATGATGTCACATTCTGGAAAGTTTATTTTGAACATTCACTCATATTCTTTCATGTATTACAGTGATGTCATCATCCTTTAATGATGTCACATAATGGAAAGTTTATTTAGAATGTTCACTCATATTCTTTCATGTATTGTGATGTCATCATCTTTCAATGATGTCACATTCTTGAACGTTTATTTAGACTCTACAAACATATTCTTTCATGTATTACAGTGATGTCATCATCCTTTAATGATGTCACATACTGGAAGGTTTATTTAGAATGATCACTCATATTCTTTCATGTAATACAGTGATGTCATCATCCTTTAATGATGTCACATTCTAGAAAGTTTATTTAGAATGTTTAAACATATTCTTTCATGAATATTGATGTCATCATCCTTTAATGATTTCACATACTGGAAGGTTTATTTAGAATGATCACTCATATTCATTCATGTAATACAATGATGTCGTCATCCTTTAATGATGTCACAGTCTGGAATGTTAGGCTAGTTAGGGTAGACACCTCAAGTGTGCTGTTACTACTATTTCTACCTTTGAAAAATATCTTTACGACTGGATGGAGAATTTTAAATACATTTTTAGATTTAGTTGTCAATATGCCATTTCGAATGTTCATTCATATTCTTTCATGTAATACAGTGATGTCATCATCCTTTAATGATGTCACATTCTGGAAAGTTTATTTAGAATCTTCAAACATATTCTTTCATGTATTGTGATGTCATCATCCTTCAATGATGTCACATTCTGGAAAGTTTATTTAGAATGTTCATACATATTATTTCCGGTAATACAGTGATGTCATCATCCTTTAATGATGTCACATTCTGGAAAGTTTATTTAGAATCTTCAAACATATTCGTTCATGAATTGTGATGTCATCATCCTTCAATGATGTCACATTCTGGAAAGTTTATTTAGAATCTTCAAACATATTCTTTCATGAATTGTGATGTCATCATCCTTCAATGATGTCACATTCTGGAAAGTTTATTTAGAATCTTCAAACATATTCTTTCATGAATTGTGATGTCATCATCCTACAATGATGTCACATTCTGGAAAGTTTATTTAGAATGTTCACTCATATTCTTTCATGTATTGTGATGTCATCATCCTTCAATGATGTCACATTCTGGAAAGTTTATTTAGAATCTTCAAGCATATTCTTTCATGTATTGTGATGTCATCATCCTTTAATGATGTCACATTCTGGAAAGTTTATTTAGAATGTTCATACATATTCTTTCGTGAATATTGATGTCATCATCCTTTAATGATGTCACATTCTGGAAAGTTTATTTAGAATCTTCAAACATATTCTTTCATGAATTGTGATGTCATCATCCTACAATGATGTCACATTCTGGAAAGTTTATTTAGAATGTTCACTCATATTCTTTCATGTATTGTGATGTCATCATCCTTCAATGATGTCACATTCTGGAAAGTTTATTTAGAATGTTCATACATATTATTTCCGGTAATACAGTGATGTCATCATCCTTTAATGATGTCACATTCTGGAAAGTTTATTTAGAATCTTCAAACATATTCGTTCATGAATTGTGATGTCATCATCCTTCAATGAGGAGGCTAGTTAGGGTAGACACCTCAAGTGTGCTGTTACAATACACTCACACTTGACAATCTCTACTCAGTTTAATATTTGCAACTTACTTATTTGTTTATGTAATAACCCCATTTACTTCAGTTATTTTGCATTCCTCTATCATCTGAAATATGTGGGTTATTGCCAATTATTGATAAGATGCATAACTTTTATTCTGTTAAGGTGCACTGTATTGAAATGCTTTGTGCATTTGTAATAAGAATTATCATTCAACTAATTATATATCACTCTGTTCAGACAGTGGTTTAATAATTTACAGTTCATGTACGTTTTCAAGATGTTTCACATAGGCTTGTTTATTAATGACCTGGGAGGAGTTTTGATTACCTGTTGAACTCTGGGTAATTAAGAGATGGACGTTTGCTCAGCTCTGGTGAGACTGTGTTTGCTGCTCTTCGTCTCTGCTGGGCTGCTGCAGACCGAGAGACGGCCTGGCGTCACCTGCGCTTCATCGCTGCTGCGGATCAAGAGGCAGGTGATTTCCACGGACGCAGTAGGAGCCGCTTTCACTCTACAAACAAGGAGGTAACATCACTGCTGCTTTGTTTCTTCATGAGCTCCAACATTAAACGCGCCAACGTACCTTAATGCAAGCTTGCTTAGAAAACATACTAAAACAAAGAGTGCACTCAGGTTAACATAGATTCCCCGGGTCTTTCTGTTTGGTTTCTATTTTATTTTCATATTGTGTGGTCCTGTATTTTATGTGTGAATACCTGCATTCAGTCAATACAAGGTTGAAGCTGAGATACTGTGTGTGTTGTTATTCTCATTATAGGCTGTGTGACTGAATGAGTTACTTCATATTTTCCAAGTATATTGTTATCTAAAATAGGATCAGTCCCTTAGCCTGTCATTAGATATTAAAGGGAGTGAGAGTCATAGTTTACCCTAGACTGGTTTATTTTACATTGAGATGTCTCTCTCACCATCTTGCCATGTACTGGAGTTTAAAGGGGCTTAACACTATATTGAGTACTGTGTAAAGTGTTCCTCATATCACGAGCCTTTGGTGAGGGGGTTACACACTGTTAAGTCAGTTGAAGATATAATAAATTATGGGGCTATAGCTCCTGATAAGGGGTAAAACATTATAAATATATGTTGTGTGTGTATGTGTATATATATATATATATATATATATATATATATATATATATATATATATATTAAGGCAAGCCGTTTAGGAAATTATTATATATATAATGTGAAATCCTGAGAATATTGAATGAACTCTGAATATATTGAATGAACTCTGAATATATTGAATGAACTCTGAATATATGGAATGAAATCCTGAGAATATTGAATGAACTCTGAATATATTGAATGAAATCCTGAGAATATTGAATGAAATCCTGAGAATATTGAAAGAACTCTGAATATATTGAACGAAGTCTGAATATATTGAACGAAGTCTGAATATATTGAACGAAGTCTGAATATATTGAACGAACTCTGAATATATTGAACGAAGTCTGAATATATTGAACGAAGTCTGAATATATTGAACGAAGTCTGAATATATGGAACGAACTCTGAATATATTGAACGAAGTCTGAATATATTGAACGAAGTCTGAATATATGGAATGAAGTCTGAATATATTGAATGAAGTCTGAATATATTGAACGAAGTCTGAATATATGGAATGAAGTCTGAATATATTGAATGAACCCTGAATATATTGAATGAAAGTCATGATATATTGACAGAAATTTGAAAATAATGAATGAAGTCTTGAGAAACCATAATCTATAGTCATATCCTTGTCATCAGTGACCCCTTTTTGAATTTTCTGACATTACAAAATGGCATCAGATGAAATATTCCAATACTTTGTTGAACTGGAAAACTTTTTTGCAACAGCTGGTAATATTCCAAACGACACAAACAGTTTGGAATCTATATCCCGTCAACTTGAGGATCATATTTCCATTATTGAGACATTTGTGGTGCTTATGAGTAATCATGTTCAACAAAACCTTGCTGAAAGAAGATTAAGCATCATTCTTGAAGGAATTTACGAGTCCCTTCGGGAGATGGCGGCTGAAGTAGCACTTCAGGTGGAAGCTGATATACAAGCGCATGGTATGGGCACACATTCTGCACCTCAGAGAGGAAGGCCAAGGTAAGTGATATAAATGGAAACAAGTGTATGGGGATGGAGGTTGATGCAGGCCAACTTTAATCCATGGTACATGTACAATCAAGAAGTTGCAAACAAGATTATTCAATCAATGTATTATGCAGTGGTGGAAAGTAACTACATTTACTTACAAATTTACTTACATAGTACTTACAAATTTGAGGTACTTGTATCTTACTTGAGTATCATATTATAATCAATACCACGGCCAAGTTCAAATTGAACTGTTCAAAAAATGCTGCTAGCACTTTGAAATTCACTGACAGCGTAGGAGCAGTAGTTTACTGTGATTGTTTTTTTTCTCCTGTGACCAACACAGCATATAGCCAATCACATTTTATAAAAGGAAAGAATATTTGTCCACTGACTTCAAAGCTATGTTTCCAAGTAACAAGTAAAGGGGAACCTTCATAAAAATGTAGTGGAGTCAAAAATACAATATTTGTCTTTCAAATGTAGTGGAGTAAAAGTCATAAGCTTCCAAATGTACTTCAGTACAGTACTCAAGTAGATGTACTTCATTGCTGTCCACCCCTGAATATAATAGCCCTATAAGCATATTTATTATGAAATCGGCCATTCTGTATAATGAGTACTTTTACTTTCGGTAAAGTCTATTTTGATGCTAATACTTTTGTACTTTTACTTAAGTTACATTTTCAATGCAGGACTTTTACATGTAACAGAATATTCCTATGCACATTTAACACTTTTTTTTTCTCCTTAAAGGTACAACATACCTGCTGCTCAGTTGACTCACATGCGGGATTTAGGATTTAGCTGGATGGCCATATCTCAAATGCTGTCTGTAAACATTCGAACACTGTACAACCACAGGACACAACTTGGTTTAGTTGACTATGGCAGTTTCACCAACATTTCAAATGATGATCTTGATCGTCTTATTACGGAGGTTCTTAGACAAACCCCTGGCTCAGGAGAAACCTACATCACTGGCAGTTTGAGAGGGAGAGGGATCAGAGTTCAGCGATGGCGAGTGCGAGAGCGATTAAGAATAGTCGATCCAGTGGGAAGAGCCTTAAGAGGACGAAGGACAATTCAACGGAGGGTCTACAATGTCACTGTCCCAAATCAAGTGTGGTAGGTGTTGTTTTGTAAATTTGATAAACATTTCAGTCATTACTCCCTAGTTGGTCAATGAAGCAAGTAATGAAGATTGATGTAAGATTTTTGAGGACCAAAACTATGATAAATAAATAAATAAATAATACGCCATCATGGTGATGTAAGCTGATAGCCTATAATATTTTGAAAACATCAACCTATATTACCTCATTGTTATCAGGTTATTAACCCATTAATGCTGCCATATTATAATTTGTAATCCAAGTATTGCACTGATATAACCATTTTTTTAAACAGATTACTATATTGTTACCAAAATATTACTTTACTATTAATAAATAGTTTTGCCTCATTGCTATCTTTGTGTTTTCCCCACTATTACCCTTTGTTTTAGGTCCCTTATTACCCTGTTACATACATTTCAGTCTAATAATAACCAGATATACCCATTGTTAATACCAAGCTATTATCTGGTTTTGTTAATTACATGGTATTACTTATTACCTCTTTATTACCAAACTATTACTTCACTATTACCATGTTATTATAGAGTTGTAATGTAAAATGCTACCTTATATACTTTTGTAAGAAGTATAAATAGCCTACTTGATAGAAAAAAAGTAGGACAGCAAAGCCAAATAGGTTACATTTTGATGTACATCCAGTGTGGTTTACAATAATAATAATAATAATAATAATAATACATTTCTTCTTATTTCAGGCATATTGATACAAACCATAAGTTAAATCCATGGGGATTTGTGTTCCACGGAGGAGTTGATGGCTATAGTCGCTGCATTACCTACCTGAGATGTTGCACAGACAACAGAGCATCAACTGCCGTGCAACTTTTCCAGGGTGCTGTTCATCGATTTGGACTCCCGCATCATGTCAGGAGTGATGCTGGTAGTGAGAATATTGATGTAGCACGCTTTATGATTGAAAATCGAGGGGCAAACAGAGGAAGTTTTATGGTTGGACGTAGTGTCCATAATCAAAGAATTGAAAGATTGTGGGGAGAGGTAAACAGGGTGGTGTCAGCATACTTCAAAGACCTTTTCCTCTTCATGGAAAACGTTGGAATTTTAGATAGCACTGACCCACTTCACATTTGTGCTCTTCACCATGTTTACCTTCCAAGAATAAACAGATCTGTGGAGGAGTTTGTAAGACAGTGGAACCACCACAGCTTAAGGACAATGGAAAGTAGGTCCCCACTACAACTGTGGACAGTTGGAATGCTCCAACTTCCTCAGTATCAAACGCCAGTCAATCATGTGTATGTGCAACACCCTTATGATTACCAACAGTGGGACGTTGAGCTAAGGCCAATTAATCCCTTGATTGACGATGGAAATCATGGGATAGAACTTTTTTTTGCAGCATGTAATCTGCTTCAAAGAAATACTTAGTCTGCTACTGGAATGCACATATCATGCCATAATAGACACTAAAAGGACAAAAAGCCAGAACATACAAAGTAGGAACATATGACACTTTATTGTTAGAAGGCTTTCCCAAAACCTATAGAGGAAATAATCTATCATTGCAATGGGGCTGGGCAACATAATTTACTACAATGAGCCTGTCCTTTTGTAGAAAATGTGCTCATAGGTTGTTTGAGCAACCTGTTTATTACGACCCATAGTTACGTACTGTTTAGCTACATCTAGCAGTCGACCCCAAATTGAGCAAGCCAGGTGATGTAGTTATATGAAGACAAGGGCCTGGTTGGACCTCAACACAGGAGACCATTGTTCCTCTAACGTTTAAAATCAAATGTATGTTTATTATTGTAACCATGATGACAACTGTCATGTAACATTCTTATTTTAATCCTTACCATTATCTTTTCCTAACCGTAACCAAATTGTTGTTTTGCCTAAACCTAATCAAACCTTAACCATGGCATTGTCACAGCCCAAATGCAACAGTGATTTTGTACATTTTAACGTTCAGTGGTATATTGTGTAATTTCTCCTGCTGCCTGTACGGGCGCTAATCAATCAAACACTGGTTGTATCAGAGCGTGGAGACAAAAAACATATATGGTTGTTCAGGTTGGAGTAACTGAGTACAATGCAAAATTTAGTGCCTCACATTATCAACTCAAAACAAATTCACCAAGTGTGCATTATTAAATTTGAAACAGAAAACAGAAAACCATAATATATTTTCAAATGTAACAAAGAACATAAATTATTTTACTGTACAATTCTTCAGTACAGTAAATGCTGAATTTGGTCTCAGGGAATAACAAAATTAAATAACATTATCAATAAAAAAGAAAAAAAAAAAAAAAAACTCAACATAACTCTAGCTCTTCAAGCCCTCCATAATATTGTCTCTTACGCTCTTCCAAATCCTGGTGAATTGCGTATGCCAAAATCCATGTCAGATTTGAAAGCAGTGTACACTGCATGAACTGGTATGCGAAGAATATTTTCGCAAGTATTGGCCAATGGAAATCGGGAATGGGTGATGAACTCGAGGCTTGGCTTTGGAGAGAAACCCAGTGCTGGAATGCTGTCACATCCAGTGAAGAAAACAAGAATATCCTCCAGAGAGACATCGTTTTCGACTGTAAAATATAAAAAAAGAGAGTAACACAATTAAATGACATGCAGAAATTATGTAAGAGGGGTGAGTAGTTAAATTCCCTTAAACCAGTATTAAGCATTATTTTTTATTTATTGTAATGACACTGTAATTTGAAAGGGTTGGTCATCATGTTATAGACAAAGCTAACAGTTATCTGGTGAATATACTAAAGCATTTAGCAGCAAAAAAAATAGGAGTTGGAGAAGACACTAACAAATCCAGGTTAATCTTGCTCCAAGTTTGCTAGATACATAAATATGCTATGGTTTGCGCAGCCATAACAACCAAGATATGGTGGTGGATGTGCATCTTCTGGTTTGTTGATGTTTTATATGAAACCTTTTGGCCAAAATTAATGCATCTTAAATTTAAATTAGGGATGTCAAAGTTAACGAATTAATAACA
The DNA here is from genome assembly GCA_916701645.2 of Sebastolobus alascanus. Classification (NCBI taxonomy): domain Eukaryota; kingdom Metazoa; phylum Chordata; class Actinopteri; order Perciformes; family Sebastidae; genus Sebastolobus; species Sebastolobus alascanus. The sequence continues at coordinate 46,310 of CAKAOJ020000553.1, forward strand.
CATAAATAACACGTTAACAACGCATATTTTAAATCTAAATTAGGGCTGTCATAGTTAACGCGTTTATAACGCATTGTTTTACAGACACTAATTTCTTTAAAGCATTAACGCAACTTGCAATTTTTAGGTTGTAGTGGCTCAGTTAGAGTTAGAGTGAAGATACTATTTTCATACTATCATATGAAACTTGAAAAAACCTAAGGAATCCATTGGTACCAACCATGTCATACTAGCTTGTCAGGAAGGAGGTTAAATAACGCTCCGAACTTGCGCTAAATTTTGGTGAGGAAAAACTGTCATGTCCATTTTCGAAGGGGTCCCTTGACCTCTGACCTCAAGATATGTGAATGTAAATGGGTTCTATGGGTACCCACGAGTCTCCCCTTTACAGACATGCCCACTTTATGATAATCACATGCAGTTTGGGGCAAGTCATAGTCAAGTCAGCACACTGACACACTGACAGCTGTTGTTGCCTGTTGGGCTGCAGTTTGCCATGTTATGATTTGAGCATATTGTTTTATGCTAAATGCAGTACCTGTGAGGGTTTCTGGACAATATCTGTCATTGTTTTGTGTTGTTAATTGATTTACAATAATAAATATATACAAACATTTTCATGCAGCAAGCATATTTGTCCACTCCCATGTTGATAAGAGTATTAAATACTTGACAAATCTTCCTTTAAGGTTCATTTGAACAGATAAAAAATAATAACTTCCTGCAGTTATTGTGTTCACTATTTGAGTTAATTGTATAGTTTATCAGTTCTTATTGTTATGCATTAAATATAATATTAAATATTCATAAAATATGTCACTTGAACACTTTACTCAATGATAGAAATGAGGTCCCTTAGAGGTGCTCCGCGATTGGGAGCATTTCTATCGCCTCAGCAAGGCTCTCAACATGGCGACGGCTGAGTCGGCAGCTCTTAGCTAACAGTGTTAACCTGGGGGGTAACTGGAGAGTGGGTGCTACGCTTCCACAATGACGCCGTAGGTCGGGACAACGTTATCAGCTGTAACCGCCGTATGAGAGCAGTGCTGAGCTGCGGCTGTGAGCTAGCCAGTTAGGCATGCTCACGTGCACTAAAAGCACAGAGAAGCTCTGAATACAACACACACAGAGAGAGATAGACTTCAATCTCTGCAAAATTTCAACATGCCCGAAGGAAAACAACCAATCTCTAAAGCAGCTGTCAATCACTGCTTGCAAAACTCAAACAGTCAAACTAGGCAGCGCTGATCAAATATGAATCAATATTCTGTTACTGTAATGCCTATTTCTCTCCTCAGATGTTTTCAGAAACATCTTGTGGTTACTGTTTAGCTGTAAAATGAGAAAGTTTGCTCCGGCTGGTGGGCGGTGTTTGGTTTTGGCTTGACTGTTTTCAACATGGCGGCCAGGTCACAAACTTTCTCATTTTACAGCTTAACAGTACACTACAATATGTTTCTGAAAACATTTGAGGCATAAAGGGTTCTTCTGCCCCTCCAGGCCTTGAACCCTAAATAATGTCTTATATTGAAACATTGTGCCAAATGCCAAACTTACATTCAGCATCCTGAAGATAGTCCTGCCAGAAAGCCAGGTTCCGGCACTCTTCTTGGAATGCATTACTCCCTCTTTCGGAGTGAATGATCTGGAAGAGATTCTCCATATCAGTCGCTGTCAAACCCTTTTCAGCCTTCACGAAAAGGCACTTCAACTGTAGAGGGTATCTCTGAAGAGCATCCAGGACACCTAGAGATTTTAAGCCATCTCTGAACCTAGTAAAAAAGGAAACAACTTGTAAGTCAAGTGATTTAGAACCTGTGGTCTTTTTACCTTGTTTAATTTAGTGAGGTCCCACAATGAATTTCAGACAAAATAAATTATACTTTCACTTACACTGGTGCACTAAAAAATGGAACTCTACATCCATCATAAAATTTGATCGTATACTGTGGTAACATAGTTTGTGTGGTAGCAACTCAAAACTAAGCTTTTTTCATGTATCTGTTTTCCTCTTTTCTCTCTTGTATATCCACCATTTTACCACCACAAAACTAGCATTTGTTTGTATGCAAAGGTAAAATTATAGTATGTGCTCAGACATAAACATACCTTTCAAAAGCTGCTCGGGTCCGCTGGAGGACATACCAGTGAGCCAAGTCCAAAGCAGTCTCTTGTTTGTTTCCCAGTGTTATGCGAACATTGTGACCAGCCAGACTGATCAAGCTGGCTGCCTGTGCAACTGCATCTTGCAGTTGTGATTCAGTCTCAGCCAGTAAGATCTAAACATATTAAAATAACATTAGGATATGAAGATAGTAAATCTTTACTGACTATTATTTAGAACTAAGATATACAATTGTTAGCTTTACTGTTTAACTTGTGTGTTAATTGGTGCATGTAAAATGAAAAGTTTCTAAATATGATAGAATCAAAGGAAAATATGCTCACCGACTGCACCTGTGATCTTGTTTCTTCATCAGAAATATGTTCAGTTTTGACCTTCACATTGTCTGGACCCTTTTGGAGACACTCATACAAGAGTTCAGACAGGAAACATGGACTCTGTCCCCCATGGGCAATTGACATTGCCATGATCTGGCCAGCATAGAAGTATCCATTGTGTTTCATCGCTGTTATCAAATGAAATTAAACACACATCACATCACATGTCAAATGGTTACATCAAAAAGAATGTTTATGTCACAATGCCACCAATCTGTGTGAGAATAGAGAACTCAGGTTCATTTTTTATGCAAAATTCCCTTTCCAAAAAAAGTATTATAGATACAAAAGCCACAAATTCTTACATTTCCTTACAAATCATTTCAGGTACAATGTATTTATTGATCCAAATAGTGGCTTCTTACAGCAATATGAATTAATTTAACCATAAGTACCTTTGGAGTTGCATGTGAGGACTTTAGCATTAGGTGGACCCTCAAAGATGCCAATTTTGTCCTTGATTTCATGTAGACAAAGTCGAAAAAACTCCCGAGTGGGTCCTCCATTGTCCACAGCACCCTCAGATATTCCATAGTCATCAGTAAACTTAACATCTACCTTCTTGTCGGGTGAAAAATTGGATCTGGCCATGGCTCTGGATGCTCCATCCCACACATTTCTTCTTATGATATTGAAGCGTACAGTGCTGTCAGTATTTACTCTAGAGGCAATCTGTTCCATTATTCTCTCCAAAGTCATCTTTAAATCACTGAAACAATAATAAACAATAAAACAAATACAACATAATTACTGCCAACGGTAATAACTTGCCAACTGAACTAAAATGTAACGTCCAGTAGACTGTAATTCATTCAATCTTCATTCATTTATTGACATTCTATTTTAGAAAGAAATGTTTATGATAATGGAAAGAAGCAGAGTTTTACATGTTTCTAGCTTTTCCAGAATTATTTAACCTACTGATATATCGCACATACGTGCAAACTGCAAAGAGTAACAGAATAATTTTAACACTGACAAATGCCCTCCTTCCAAAAACACATTGACAAACCACAAAATACCACACACACATACAATATTATGCATGTTATAGCATGGGTAATCTTCACAAAATTTCACACTGATTTAAAAAAAATTGACAAAATGACCACAGAAATTATTGGCTATCCGATAAAGAAAAAAAATCTATATTGTGCATACATAAATATAGATATTTCTGACCCATTTAGGTTGCAGCTTGCTTATGCATCTTGCTACCTGTCTAGATAATAGAAGTTATTGCTATCCTGCATTACAATTTAAGTAATTACATTTTATATAATATCTTCTACTTACCTCTCACTTGCGCTGGAATCTAAAGACTTTGAAATGGCTTCCTGGAGATCAGGGTCATCAGAGAGGTATTCTTCCTCAAACAGGTCAAGGTATGTACTACAAAATAAAATAGCAATATTTTATAATGGACACTGTAAAGGTACAAATATATGATGTTGACACAGACATTTGCATCACCACAGAACTAAGAACTTCCTTGATGGTCTAATAATAACTTGAATGTTCTTGAATGGACAGTGCATTATTTAAGTGTGTAAAAATGGGGGCACAATCATCTAGTATCAAGTAAATCTGATCTAATACAAAACTGTACTAAAATACATACCAATCGACAAGCCATGGGTGTTGCCACTGGAGATGGCAGAAGTTCCACTGGACATGTTTAGAGTCTTATCAATAGTGATGACAGGTGCACTAGTGGACATGGTGAGGGTGTCAGCTGAGCTGGAAGGTGCATCGGTGCAAATGTCTTGGGTGGCAACACACCAGATAACTGGATCATCACTGGAGATGGAAGGGGTATTACTGAAGAGGGACTGGGCCTCAACAGTGGAGTTGACTGAAATGTGAGGCACACAATAGTAGATTAACATTTAACCTTTTGCGTAACATTTAATTTATATGAGAGTGAGCATCAGAACACATCTTAAGCTTGTACAATGCATGTATTAAGTGATAGATTAAAATAAGTATAATTTTTTATTTTTCTTAACAAAATATGACTTTAAATAAATTTTAATGTGGTTTAAAAAAGACTTAACATAACTAAATAGTGTAAACACAAAAACAAACACAGAACCTGTCACGATCTGCCTCTGTTCCTCCCTCCGGCCACATTCCCACCTCATACCACTGCCATTCTTTTCCTGTCCATCAGATGCCCTCGGACTTTCCCTCCTTTCCCCATCACCTGACTACCACACCTGTTCTCACTTCCCTCATCAACCCTGCAGTTACCTGACCTTCCCTGCCCACCTGTTTCCACTTTTCTCATCAGTCCTGCGATTACTTAACCGGCCCTTTCCCACTCATTCCTAGAGTTCATAGTGTGGCTGGGAATATCAGCAGCGTGTGGCGGCTCTTGTTTTTTATTGCGGCGGCCGTAAGCCATCTTTATATCCTGCTGCCTCCTCTATCTGCACTTGGGTCCTATCCCCATTACCCTGCACAACCAGTTGTGACAGAACCAACATCATTTAAATGTCTTTGTATGAATGTAAATACACATATTTACCACATTTTTCAGTGTCCGCTATTTCTGAGACATCACGGCTGTTTGTATGGCTACTGTCTCCATCAGAACATGACTGTCAATTGAAGCAGATAAACACAACAAACTCAATGGATCTAATACACTATGACAACATAACAATGTAACAATCTTTTTAATTATGTCAGAGGATACTACAAGTAACAGTGTTTAAAGACATCCAGTGTAAACAGTATTGCCATTGTCATGTAACTGAAAAGCACTACTTACGGATTCTTTTTCCTCACTTAAAATGACCCTGTCAGGCCTGACATAAATGGACTTCTGATGAAACAGTTTTTTCACAAGGGCTCCACTCAAAGTCTGATTGTAGGTAAGGGATGGCTCAAGTAGTTTGTTGTGGCATGGCATCAAAATCTGTAACCTGAGGAAATGAAAAGCTAGTTGTATATGAAACTTATGTTAAAGCTAAAATACTACACTAAAGTACATGGAAACCTTTTAGTTTCAATACATAATTTGTGTGAACACAGAAATTTAGATTCTGTCAGTTTTTCAGTTAGTCTGTTCAACTAACTTGAACACACTCCAAATTAACCTTATAATAGTGGGCTATATCATGTTATTATTACAAAATACAAATAACATAAAACATACATAATAACATAATCAAAAGCTTACCTGCATCCCTCCACAATTGGCTGGAAGGCCGCCATAATTGCCTGCATTATTTTGTCGGAGTCCCAGTGACAGCCAAATTCCAAGGCAGATTTTATATGTCCTTTTTCAAAAAGCCAAGCTTTCCTGGCACGCCTTGGCACATCTGTATATGTATGGTCTGGCAGGAGAATTACCTCTTTGGTGAAAGGTTGAGCCACAGAACTGCTTAACTGTGCATGGAACCTTAGAAACATTAAAGAAAATCAAACTATATTCAATTACATTACACATTGTAAACACATGTACATTATCCACTAATTGTATTGTTATTATTATTCACATTATACATTTATATAGGCTACATTAAACGTTTAGGCTACTATATATTCACGTATCTTTTCCTGTTTACAAACATAGCAGTGGATTTATTTTAAACAGCAGTTTAATTATCTTGTGGTTGATATCTACACTATTAAATTATGTAACTTCATACTTTACTGCAACGTTATTAAAAATACAGTGTGATTAATACAGCGGTGATTTGCACCAATGCAAATTATTTTGAAATTTAGGCTATAGGCTATAATACCAGTGTTATAGCGTAGGACAATAATTTAAAAACGTTACTAATATTACTGCAAAAAAGAAGGCAACAGCTGAATGAAGCGCAAATTACTTTTGAGAAATATTAGCTAGATGGAGTATATGGTACTAGACGGCCGTTATAGCGATCCCTTCAAAGCTACCAGACTATGTTGACAAATTGCGTGATTTTACCTCCCAGAACACGGGAGTTGCTGGTCTACCGCTGCCTCCATCGGTTAGTTTGTTTGTATTCTTGTATGACTTTGGTGTTTTAAATGGTTAGTTTAGATCAGAACTAACCATTTACCACAACACAAAAGTCACACAATAACCTGGCAACGGTAAAATTACAATTTTTGTCAATGGATTCTGGCTCTTTAAAGAGAGCAATATTCCTGGTTAAACTATCTTTAACGTCATTTTAAATGCATGCAGTTCTAATGTTACCTCTTGTGCCTTGGGCCCCTTCGAGTGAACGGGCGAAAGTTGTAGATGGGGGCTGTTGCGGGGGGCATCTGTGAAGTTGAAGGCATGTTCCTCTCTGTATTAACGCTGAGAAGGGGCGCAGTTGTACCACTTGGGTTAAAGTTTGCCTGATAAACGGGAACTGCCTGGCCTGTGAGGTTCATCCCTGCATTCGGTCTTCCACGATGAAAAAGTGAAAAAATCTCTTCATCTGTAGAACGGTATTGAATACGGTTACCAGTATTATTTTGGCCGGTGGTACACGCATTCGCCAGGGAGTTAATTATCTCCTCATTACTGAGGATTGCTGACACTAGATTTCGTGCTGACTCGCTCATAGTGACACACACGTCCAGCAGCACCAAAATCTGAAGGGATAATGACCCTAAAACCAAGATGGCAGAAGGGCCTTTATGACGTCAGAGTTCGTTCCATATATTCAGGGTTCATTCAATATATTCAGAGTTCGTTCAATATATTCAGAGTTCGTTCCATATATTCAGGGTTCATTCAATATATTCAGAGTTCGTTCCATATATTCAGAGTTCGTTCCATATATTCAGGGTTCGTTCCATATATTCAGAGTTCGTTCCATATATTCAGAGTTCGTTCCATATATTCAGGGTTCATTCAATATATTCAGAGTTCGTTCCATATATTCAGGGTTCGTTCCATATATTCAGAGTTCGTTCCATATATTCAGAGTTTGTTCCATATATTCAGGGTTCATTCAATATATTCAGAGTTCGTTCCATATATTCAGAGTTCGTTCCATATATTCAGGGTTCATTCAATATATTCAGAGTTCGTTCAATATATTCAGAGTTCGTTCCATATATTCAGGGTTCATTCAATATATTCAGAGTTCGTTCCATATATTCAGAGTTCGTTCCATATATTCAGGGTTCGTTCCATATATTCAGAGTTCGTTCCATATATTCAGAGTTCGTTCCATATATTCAGGGTTCATTCAATATATTCAGAGTTCGTTCAATATATTCAGAGTTCATTCAATATATTCAGAGTTCGTTCAATATATTCAGACTTCGTTCAATATATTCAGAGTTCGTTCAATATATTCAGACTTCGTTCAATATATTCAGACTTCGTTCAATATATTCAGACTTCGTTCAATATATTCAGAGTTCGTTCAATATATTCAGACTTCGTTCAATATATTCAGACTTCGTTCAATATATTCAGAGTTCGTTCAATATTCTCAGGATTTCATTCAATATTCTCAGGATTTCATTCAATATATTCAGAGTTCGTTCAATATTCTCAGGATTTCATTCAATATTCTCAGGATTTCATTCAATATATTCAGAGTTCATTCAATATTCTCAGGATTTCATTCCATATATTCAGAGTTCATTCAATATATTCAGGGTTCATTCAATATTCTCAGGATTTCATTCCATATATTCAGGATTTCATTCAATATTCTCAAATTTCACATTATATATATAATAATTTCCTAAACGGCTTGCCATAATATATATATATATATATATATATATATATATATACATATATATATATATATACATATATATATACACAATCTAATGAACATGTCTACCGTTTACTAGTCTAGACAAGGGTATATTTGATCCTAAATACAATCTACTTACTTTATGTTGTTGACGTCCACGGTGACCCAGCCTCAACCTGGTTATTGCCGTGCTATCCCTTCTTCCCATTCTTGTAAATAATGTGCACATCAGTGTGTTGGCTGTATTGAAAACACGGGAAGTCGTGTACACGATATGCGTGGCGTTCAAGTGGTTAAGTCGTGAGAACACCGCTGCTAAGCAACAGCAATATTAACGTTACTGTCGGTGTCTAGAAGCCACTGAGGCTAACAATTTAGCAAGCTAGCAAGCTATATTCCATAATTCTACGGTCTGGTACCACTGACTCAGCGTTTACCATTTTAAAGAGTTCTACCTAGATTTCAGAAGTGGCCGATAGAAATTTTCAGTGACCTGCTACAGTGGCAGGTGAGGAAAAAGGTTAATTTCAGATAGAAGTCGACCGATATGGGTTTTTTATGGCCGATGCCGATTTTTTACAGAATCAGGACAGCCGATGGCCGATATATGATGCCGATTTTTTTTTTGCCGATATGTTTGGCTGGATTTCTTTTTTTCCTCCATCTGATAAAATATAACAGCTTAATAATAACAAATAATACACAAAATGTCTTAACTTAAGTAAACATTTATTGAACAACACTTATGGTCTGTCTCTCCAATTTGCACTTTGTGTCTTCACTGCAGTGCATATTTTATTTTGTGCATGATGGTTAATAGTAGTAATAGTACAGAGCTCAAAACCTTTTAAGCACCTTTCCAAAACTGTCCTAAAGCATGTTTTTTATTTATGTTTGTTGACAGACACTTTTACAAGCTATATGGCCATAATCTAAGTGATCAAAACATAATAATAACTTTGTTCAGTCGTATTACACAGCCTGCTGCTCATATCTGCTGCAGACTACACAGGCCAGTGACGTCATAGAGGCTGTGAAGGACCCGTAGAGACGTTTAATGAGGAAGTGAACTTTTTGCTAAATGTTTCAACAGATTGCTCGTGTTTCCGTCCTCACACGCAAACTTGCACTTATGACAAGCATTGTCAGCATCAACTCTAGTAAAGTGTAATCACGCTTTATAAGTTTAGTTTTCTCCGCTATAGTTAATAAGAGCAGAAGCTCAGTGTGTGTGTGTGTATATCTGCGCTGCAGCAGTGTGTATGTGAGAGCTGCTCCACCCCGCACACAGCTAACGTCACCTACGGAGAGAAATTCTCCGTTACCAAAAACAGAATTGATAACGTCGGAGCATTTCACATCTAACCAATTAAATATATAGGGCTTTGAAAGAGAAGAATTTAAGCCTACCGGTTTCTCCCGGCAGAATGGCAATTTGATTGACACACAAGGGGCGGCGTCACACGTGTTTCCACAGCAACAACAACACTGGGCTGCCCGCAGATCTGCCTGCTTGATAATCGGCTTAATATGCTCAGGCATCGGCCGATGCCGATTATGAAAAAATGTCAAATAATCGGCCCGATTAATCGGCCGACCGATAAATCGGTCGACCTCTAATTTCAGACCCTGGATCTAACAGACAAATATCATATAGCAGATGTATTCAATGAATTTAATGTCTACGGGTAAACACAGAGGTTGTGTCTGTTGCATCAAACCACTGACAGTAGCTTCAACAAGAGGCAAGAGATAAACAAAATTGTTTTCTAATCATAATGCTTAGTTTATATGTGATGAACAAACATCTTTTCCTGTCTTTAGTTACAGACGGTGCTGCTTGATCATGAAACTCCATTTGGAAATGTGTTATTTGTTGTTAAGAACTGCTGTTAATCACCACAGGTCTGCCGTGGGGAACTGGGACGTCACTACTTTGGTGTGAGCGCCATCTTTGGGCCAACTTGGACTACTTCAGTTCTTCCTTCAGTCCATGAGGAGGAACCACAGAGACATGGAAACATGATGCATCTGACTGATGTGGGGAAAAAAATATTATTTTGATAAAGGAGATTTTGTCTGTAATTATGTGTCTTCTGCTGATATCTACTGTAGATATTTACTGCACAATCCAGCATTTCCAGAGAATCTTCAGCACTGATGCCAGAAAGGCTCAACTTTGGAGTTGGTTAGTAACTCTGAAGTTTACAACTGTCGATCAAAACCCTGTTGGTGGTTGTCATATGTGTGAGATACTAAAGTTAAACTAAATATAAATGTATTATAACCTCCGTTATAGATGGTTATGGTAACTGATGAAAACTGATAATACAGCCAAAAATAATGCAAGTTATCTATGCAGTTACGCTGCCCTGACTCTGATGAGATTATGATATAAAACAAAAATGACAGTTCAGATATTTTTTGTGGAATGAAATACAGAATAATCACAATTTTTTTTTAATAAATATTAGTATTACTTTTAAAATGAAATAGTATCTTTTTGCCCAGCTAAATTTAGGTAGTACAGTGGACGCTCCTTAAGGCAACATGCCAGTGTTTCCAGTGTAATGTGTGACACCAATCATTCAAAATTACGCTTAGATTACGCATTAGATTATTATTATTGTTTTAAAGAATTTCTGTATTATCACCATTATTTCAATATATTCAGATCATAACTAATATTATTATACTATTATTTTGTGTTACCATTATTTATGTATATACTACTATTTGCCTGTTATTTTGATTGGTCTTATTAGTGTAGTATTGAAAATTGTACTTAGTACTGTAACTATCAATTTCCAGTCTAGTGCACCTTATACACAGGTAAGTGTCCAGAATAAACGGGACGAGAGGCTGGCAGTTCAAAGAATATATATATAATTTATTTATACAATTTGCATTTTAAAAACATTCTAAAAAAAAAGAGAAAGGCAACTTAGAGCTGCACAATGCAACCTTGAATAGGTACGCTGGACCGGGCACTGCACAATCACTTGATCTAGATCGCAAAATACCCAGGAATCTGTCAATGGCTACAGTAAACTTTAGGACCCAACCACACAGTTAAACACAAATATGATTCCTTAAGGGAAATGTCACTGTCACACTCTCAAGAACCACAAATCGTATATATATTCCACCCAGGAACTGATAGGTGGATGACACTGCAACCAACGTCAGGTTATGATTACACCAGAAGGGGTCTCTAAATGTATATGGAGCCCTATAACTTCCACCTGGTTCTGCTATGACTCTAAGATTTCACACGCCATCAGAATTATTGCACATATGCCCGTCAACACTATTGCACTACACCCATCAACGCTATTGCACTATTCCCAGTGATAATAAAAATAATAATACTAAAAATAAACCAGTCTTCCTTCAAACTCTGTATAAGGATAAATACATTTCTGTCTTTAGCAAAGTTTTATATGTGCTCTCACGATACATGGTGTAGGTACTGTTTGTTTATCTAGTACTTCACCTACCCCAAACAAATGTTTGGCGTCCACACGTGCTGCGTCTGATCGCCTGCTTCACTTGCTTGTCTGCGGACCGGTAGTAGAGAGAGAGAGAGAGAGAGCGCTGGCTACCGGTGTCCCTAAATAATCTTCCCTCGCTCCCCAGGGTCCTAAAGGCATCCCTGTTACATTAGTATGATATTGATAAGGTGCCTGAATATTAACATAATAGTAATATCAGTAGCAGTGTTAGTGGAAGCCTATAGACTGAAAGCATGATCTCTAAAAGGAGGAAGATATTTCACACACATTTGTACATTGTATTATATTATATTTTATTATGTTATGTTATGTTATATTATATTATATTATATTTTATTACACGGCTGTGTTGAATACTCGATTCTGATTGGTCAATCACGGCATTCTGCGGTGTGTTATTTCTGTATTACAGACCGTTGCTATGTATATCAGACCGTTGCTACGGGCGCAGCTCTGATGTCGGACTCTGGCGGACCGTTTTTGCGTCAAAATATTGATTTCTTCAGTGAGTAGCCGTGTAATAAGCGGGATAATGTTGTGAAAGAATCCCCTTCAGGGCGATGAGAGACTGCATCGCCCTGTCGGGGATTCTTTCACAACAATAACCGGCTCGCTGTACATTATCCCTTACATATTATATTATATAGGGACCTCTCTACAAGTACAGTATTAACCTTAATCAAGGAAAATAAGCCAAAGCCGTACTTTACAGACGTGAGTTTTTAACAATTCCTTCTGATAAATGAATTATTTTCTATCAGGTCAGTAATTCAGTTCATGTCAGTGTAACCGGTGGACTTCTGCGTTGTGTTGTGTTACGATAGACAGGACGCCGTGACATCGGGACTCTTCATAGATAGTTTATTCTGTCAAACACACAGGTAAACAGAACCTCCATGTAAACCCTCAGGCCCGCTCCAGCTCCTCTCCCACAGGATAGTTGTAAAAAAGGGCAGCGGCAAAACATTAATCATAAGAATACAGTAAAATACACAGTAAACCATACCTGTCAAACACACAGGTAAACAGAACCTCCATGTAAACCCTCAGGCCCGCTCCAGCTCCTACACACACAATAAAATACACAACCGGAAGTTAGCTTAAAGTTACGGCTAGTTAAGCTAACAGCATTTACTTTTAAAGCAACTATGATCTTCCTAAATGTTATTTCATTGAACTTAGTACATTGACATGTTGGGATAGACACTACAACACAGTAATAAACCAAAATACAAACAAAACAGTACGATAAATAATAGGATGGATAAGGATAATAAATCAGACACAAGAAATGACACCCACCTCTCCCACAGGATAGTTGTACAAAAGGGGAGAGGGGAAGGGGCAAAGGGGATTTATAGTTAGGACCACAGAAGAAGAAATGAAGGAGGAGGGGCTCTGAACTTAACATATCCTGGAGTTTGGAGGTTCTCCCATTCAAAATAAAGTGCAACATCCGTTTTGTGTGATTATAAAAAGCTAGAGAATAGATAACCATAGGGTACATTATGACCCTGTTACATTCACCCCTCTAGAATTACACAAAATCACGAAACATAAAACAAAACTCACCCATTACAACCATTAGATAACACTGGCCGCAAATAAAGGCAAACCACATAACCAGTGGAGCAAATCAGCAATATCAGCTACCTTAAAAAAAAGGTTAAGAGAGGAGAGACATGCTTGGCGCCTAGCAAAATCTCAGGATACTCTATAGACAAAATGAGGTGCCATTTACACCACACAATCAGGCCATACACAATGGGCAATTAGGGCATACACTTATAAGAAATTCAGTTCCATTACCATATTAAGGACAAACAAGTATAATCATGACAGATGTATACCTTGCATAAAAATGTAAACAGAATCACACATGTATAACAGGAGACTGAACCTGTCCAACACCAAGAAATGTCTCAACCTGAGTCATCGACTCAATCAAACGACACACTGGTCTGATGACTCTACCAAATCGGCTGGTGAGCCTACGGCTCATCTCTGACTCTACAGGCTCTGCAGAATGGGCAGGGAGGGGATGCGACTCAGTGTGAGAGTTTGCGGGGGCACCAGCACCAACTAGCCCACTAAGGAGAGGGGAGGGTGTCAAAGATGGGGGATGTAGATCAGTGTCTGGACCTACATCAGTGGGGGACTGTTCCTCGACCCATGACGCTGTGCGGTCGACATCATGCTCACTGACACAGGAGAGGGAGTCGGCGAGAGAGGGCTCAACCGATGCAGCTCTTGACACAACAGTCTCAGGCAGACCAGACATAGAGGGGTCAGGAGCAATACTGGCAACAGAATGAGTGTCAACATCATCCAAAGTCACATCCACAGGCAAGAAGTTGACCTGAAGAAGCATGTTGCGGTGCACCACTCGCTCAGTTCCTTCTCTGTCCCTGATCCGGTAGATATGGAGAGCAGGTTTCGAGGCCACCACTGTGTAGACGACAGGATCCCATTTGTCAGAAAGCTTTCGCTTGCCCCTGATTCCCTTGTTCGCCACCAGCACCTGGTCACCCAGTGAAAGAGGTAGACCTTTAGCCTTTTTATTGTACTGCTCAGACTGGTGTTTCTGCGCCACTGTACTGTTTTCCTGGGCCAATAGCATGGCAGAGCGCAAGTCTTCCACCAGCGACTTGACGTAGGTGTTATAGTCACAGACGGTGTCATCATGAAAGACGTTCTGAAACATGAGGTCGACAGGCAATCTGGGAACCCGCCCAAACATCAGGTAGAATGGCGCGAAACCTGTGGTCTCATGGGCTGTACAATTGTACACAAAGGTCATTGACTGAATCATCTGAGGCCATTTCAGTTTCGATCTTGGGGGGAGGGATCTCAGCATGTTGCCAAGGGTGCGGTTAAATCTCTCTGTGGTTCCATTCCCCATGGGGTGGTAAGGCGAGGTGCGAGATTTGTCAACACCACTCAACTCCAGGAGCTCGGCAATCAACTCGCTCTCAAAATTTGCTCCCTGGTCAGAGTGAATGCGCTGTGGAAAGCCATAAACACAGAAGAATCCATCCCAAAGTTTCTTTGCCACTCTTTTAGCAGTCTGGTCTTGGCATTGGAATGCATGTGCCAACTTTGTGAAGTGATCAGTGATCACAAGAACATCCACAGACTTGTTGTTACTGTCCTCAGCTGACCAGAAGTCAATACACACAAGTTCCAGCGGAGCACTGGTCTTAATGTTCTCCAAAGGAGCTCTTGCAGCTGGCTCTGGGGTCTTGCTGAGGATACATCTGTGGCAGTTCCTCACGTGGTTGCGCACATCCTTTTCCATGTCATGCCAGAAGAAGCGCTGACGAGCCAAGGAGAGTGTACGTGGCTGACCTTGATGACCAGCATGGTCGTGGATGCCAGACAGCACTTCCAACTTCAGGGAACCAGGCACGACAAACTGGAACCTCTTGCGTTTGGTCAGTGGATCCTTCACAACCCTGTAGAGGATGCCATCAAGCAATGCAAGCTTGTCCCATTGCTTCAGAATCTTCAGTGTTTGCTGACTCTCATTCCAGCGCTCGCGTCTGGAGGGCCTGCGCTTCCGCTCAACATAATAGGCAACCCTAGAAACAATGGGGTCCAGTTTCTGGTGGGACAGGAGGTCAGCCTGGGACAACACAGGAGAGTCACCATCGCCAGGTGTAGACAGCGACGTCAGGTGATCAGCGAGAGACGCAGCACGTTGCCTTGGAGCAAAATCCCAGTCGCTGAGAGAGGACAGAACAGATGAGACATCATCCTCTGACAAGGAGACATTTACAACAACTGAGAGGGAAGGGTCGTCCAGTGATTGGGGCTGGCAGGTCAACCGGAAGGTATCTTGCACACTAGCATCCTTTACATCACAGACTTGTTCCAATAGGCCGACGTATGGCTCTGACAGCAGCCGGTCAGCCAAGGGCTTCGCAAATGGGTCTCTGCTCAGAGCGTCTGCCACAACATTTAGCCTGCCGGGGACATACTTGATTTCGAAGGAGTATGGAGCGAGCTTGGAGACCCAGCGTTGCTCGCAGGCATCCAGCTTGGGTTTGGTCAGGATGTATGTGAGAGGATTGTTATCCGTCCAAACAGTGAATTTATGGCCTTTAAGCCAATGACTGAACTTATCACACACAGCCCACTTCAGGGCCAGGAACTCAAGTCTGTGTGCAGGATACTTGGCTTGGCTGCGGCTGAGAGACTTGCTCGCGAAGGCTATTGGTCTTGCTCTCTCCTCACCAGCTGGAACCTGCGACAAGACAGCACCCAGCCCATCCATGGAAGCATCGGTGGATAGGAGGAACGGCCTCTCAAAATCAGGATGTGCTAGCACCACACAGTTGAGGAGTGCACTCTTGAGCTCTTCGAATGCTTTCTCACAAGCTGGAGTCCAATCTTGGGGAGTTAACTCACGGAAGGTGCCAGCTTTCCCCCTTCCATGGAAACCTTTGGTTCTCCTCTTCTGACCTGCAGTCAAAGCATAGAGCGGCTTGGCCACTCGAGAGCATCCTGGGATGAAATGCTGGTAAAACATCACCATGCCAGTGAATGATCTCACTTTCTGTTGAGACGGGGTGCAACCATCAGCATTCATGAGGTCTTCTTTCTGGAAGCTGGAGATGACCCTCACTTTGTCCATGTCAACTGAAACACCACCAGCATCGACCATGTGACCCAGGAACCTGACAGATCTTCGAAGAAAATGACACTTCTTCTGTGCAAGCTTCAGATTGCTGGCTCTCAACCGAGAGAAAACAACTTCCAGCCGTTTAAGGGCCTCCTCCTCCGAAGGTGCGAACACCAGAAGGTCATCGAGATAGCACAGAAGGCTGGAGAAGTTCATGTCACCAAAGATGCTGAACATCATCCGCATAAAAGATGCTGGGCTGTTGCATAGGCCTTGTGGAAGTCTGTTGTATTCATAAAGGCCGAGAGGTGTGGTGAAGGCCGTATAGTGCCTGTCAGACTCATGGAGGGGAATGTTGTAGAATCCCAATGTCAGATCCATGGTACTGAAGAAGGCGTTTCCACCAAGGGCGGCAAGGCAGTCGGCCTGATGGGGCAGCGGATGGGCATCCTTAACCATTTTGGCATTTAGCCAGCGGAAGTCAGTGCAAATCCTCAAGTCCCCTGACTTCTTCCAGACCATCACAAGTGGCGAGGCATATTCACTGATGGACTTACTGATGATGCCTTTCATCTCCATGTCAGACAGTACCTCTCTCAGTTTCTGATAGTGTGCTGGGGGAACTCTGCGAAAGGGCAGCCGGAAGGGGCGGTCATCAGTAAGGTGAATCCGATGGACAAATTCCTTTGCCTCACCACAGTCCAGTTTTTCTTTAGAGAAGATGTCCTTATAGGTCAGCACAAGCTCAGCCATTTTCCTTTTCCACTCATCCGACACCTCACAGCCCTCGATGTCTATGTCAGCCAGCCCACAGTCTCCAAACAGCTTCATGGGGTCAGGTGCCGGGTCTGAGGAGGGGGAAGACCCAGTAGGGTGGATATTCAGGGTTTCGCTCAGACCCTGAGCGATGGGTAGCTCCTCCACAGCAACACAAGGGAAGACATCAGCAATTTTGGCATTGCGTCGCAGTGTCACAGGGCTTTGGGTGGGATTCAGGACCTTCATTGGGACCCAGCGATCTCCCCACATGGGTGTTATGACACGCCCCACCATGATGTTCTTTGGGGTGGAACGGGCAGACGTAGGCTCCACAATGACGGTACTACCCGGTGACACTGGAGCAGATGGAGGCAGTTTCCCCCATACCACATACTCCTGCTGTGGCAGTAAGGTGACAGATTGTCGCAACCTCACTGTGCCAATTTTGTGAGGCACCTCAGGACCGGACCACCGGGAGATGCAGCTCAGCAGCTGGAGAAACTGTTCACACTCAGGGTCAGCATTACTGGAGGAAACAAGCTCCCAGTACATCGGGTCGGACTTCATCTTTTGAATGAGGGGCCGGAGCACATTGCTCCCAATAATGAGTTCATCTCTTTGTCCAGGTACTACGAATGTCGGCACAACAAATCTGGATCCATAGATCTCAATATCCAAGTCGTAGATACATTTAGGTTGTGTGAGAAGGCCACCACAGCCAACGAGCACCACACGCTCCGGTACAGGTTGAGGATTTAGGACAACACCAGAGGCTCTCAGCTTAGACTCCGCTTCTTCACTCAACGTGCATGACATGCTCCCTGAATCAAGCATCCCTCTCAGAGTAGACTGGCCACTGATTGACACAGGAACGTAAAACAACTCACTCGCTCCTTCAACTCTTTGGGACCCCACAAGAATCACTGTCTTGTCATCAGGTAAGTTATCGCAGTAGTTCGCATATTCAGAGTGAGGATCTGGTGCGCTGGTGAGGGTGTTGTCAACACCGCCCATGCTGTCCCTCTCATGACATGGGCTGGCTAGTTTAAATCAGCACCGGAAGAGGGATGTACTGACGTGGCTGGGTTTAGGCGGGTCTGTTGGCATTCACGCCTCATGTGTCCAGGGCTGAAGCAGTTGAGGCACAGCCTGTACAGTCTGCAATGTGCATGGGTTGTGTGATCTCCTGAGCCACAGACTCTGCATGACGTATTCTGACCACTCCGTTGACCATTCTGCTGACCACTCTTCTGACCATGGAAACGGCTAGGCTGGTGGAGATGCCTCTGTCCAGTCGCAAGGGAGGCAGTGCACAAGGACAGGACCTTGTCAAACATAGCCACCATATGTTGAGTGTCAGGCTCAGCTGCATGGGGGCTGGAATCTGCAGGCGTTGGTGGTGTGGCATGTGTATGAGGCAACGAGCAGGAGGCAGACAGCTGATGTGAACTTGCAGCTCCACTGGATGAATGAGGTTGACCAGCGGCAACAACTGATGGGAGGGGGGGCAAATGGTGAGACCCCGGCATACCTGTCACTGACACAGTCGATGGCACGCCAGGGTGAGGATGGTAGGTAACATCAGCAGGACTCTGACTGAGGGCAGGAAGAATCATTGCATGTTGTGAATGAACCACAGTTCTTTTCATTTTCCTCACATGGTTATCCAACCGGTCCTGGACCTCAGCTGCAGTCCACTCCTCAGGAGCCTTCAGTTGGAATGACAAGGCAAGACTTGCCTCAGGACAATGGTTAATGAACATCATGACAACCTCTGTGCTGGGGTCCTCCACCAGCTTGCCCCGCCTGCGCAGACACTCATCAGCAGCATCGATAGACTTGTTTAGGCGGATCCAGTAATCCATGACATCCTCACCAACTCGAGGTACAGTACTGTAGAAGTCTTTCAAGGGCAGGCTGGAGTATGTCAATTCACTGAAGTTGCGCTTCAATATATCAAACACAGCAGTAATCAGTTCAGCTCCATGCAACTCAAGGCGGCAGCGAAGTGACACTTTGACAACATCTCTGGCTTTGCCTGTCAGTCTGGACATTATCAGGTCAAACATTTCTGAGTGTGTTTCACAGTTCATCCTAGACAGATAACATCTCATCATGCCCTCCCATTCATGAATGGAGAATGCATCTGTGTGGTCACCCTTGAAGTATGGTGGAGCTTTGGTGTCTGACTGAACAACAACCCTCAAATCAAATCAAATCAAATCAAATTTTATTTGTATAGCCCAAAATCACAAATCACAAATTTGCCTCGGGGGGCTTTACAATCTGTACAGAATACAACACCCTCTGTCCTTGACAATGCAACCCTCACATCGGCTAAGGAAAAACTTAACCACAAAAAACCCTTTTAACAGGGAGGAAAAATGGAAGAAACCTCAGGAAGAGCGGCAGAGGAGGGATCCCCCTTCCAGGATGGACAGACGTGCAATAGATGTTGTGTGTACAGAGTAACCACATAATGAAATCACAACATAGACAATTTATGACAAAAATGAATACATATAATGTGAATATATGTGAGAAGGTGGATCCAAGAGGATGTCAAGCAGCTTCCAGGCGACACCAAACAGATAGGGCCAGAGCAACACGACCTCCTCTTGACGTCAAAACCAGTAGAGCCAGAGCAGCACGACTTCCACTCCACGCCAATCAGATAGAGCCTTAGCTGCGTAACCTCCTCTCAGCGCCATACAGGTAGAGCCTGAGCAACGCAACCTCCTCGCCATGCCAGATCGATAGAGCCAGAGCAGCACGACCTCGTCTCCACATCACGATAGATAGAGCCCGAGCAACACGACCTCCTCTCAACTATGCAACCCCAGAGTCAGAGCAACGTCACAGAGCGACTGATGGTCCATCACGGAGAAGCCTGATTCAAAGGAGAGAGAGGGGAGAGAGAGAGCGAGAGCGAGGCACACAGCAGTGCTTGTGGGACATCAACAACAGAGGGTTATAGAGAGGCAGCGGCTTAAAATTAATAATGTTCTCGTCGGCAGGACTGCTAGGCTGAAATAATAAATTGAGACTGAGACCGACCCACCAGCTAACTAGTCGAAAGTTAGGGCAAAAAGATGGGTTTTGAGTTTGGATTTAAAGACCTCCACGGAGTCTGACTGTCTGATGTCTATTGGGAGGTTATTCCAGAGGAAAGGGGCTCGGTAAGAAAAGGCCCTTTCGCCTGCTGATTTCTTTTTCACTCTGGGGACAGACAGGAGCCCTGTATTCTGAGAGCGAAGAGTCCTGGTTGGAGTATAGGATTTAAGTAGATCAGACAAGTAGGAAGGGGAGTACCCATTTATAATTTTATAGGTCATCAGAAGCACTTTAAAATCTGATCTAACATGGATCGGGAGCCAGTGTAATGAAGCTAAAACTGGTGTAATATGGTCAAATTTTCTAGTTTTAGTTAAGATTCTAGCTGCAGTGTTCTGAACCATTTGAAGGCTTCTGGTACTAGAACGAGGCAGACCTGAGAGCAAAGCGTTACAGTAATCCAGTCTGGAAGATACAAAGGCGTGGATTAGAATCTCTGCATCGGCCATGGATAAAGAAGACCTGATTTTAGCGATGTTGCGTAGGTGAAAGAAAGCGATCTTTGTGATGTCTTTAATGTGCTGATCAAAAGAGAGAGTTGAATCAAACATGACGCCAAGGTTCTTAACTGTTGAACTCTGGGATATCACACAGTTATCTAGAGTTACTGTTACCTGGTCAAATTTATGTCGGTGTCGAGCAGGTCCAATGACCAGCATCTCCGTTTTATCCGAATTTAGGAGCAAGAAATTACTTGACATCCAGTTTTTCACCGCAGACAGGCAGGCCTCTAATTTAATAAGTTGTGATCGATCCTCCGCTTTTATCGGCAAATACAGCTGTGTATCATCAGCGTAACAGTGGAAATCAATTCCATAACTACGTATAATTTGGCCCAGAGGTGCGATGTATAGAGAGAAGAGCAGAGGGCCAAGAACAGAGCCCTGAGGTACGCCATATTTCACCTCAGAGAATATTGATGTCGAATTATTAAAAGAGACACACTGCGTTCTTTCAGATAGATAAGATTGTAGCCATGCTAGAGCAAGCCCAGAGATGCCAAATGTGTTCTCTAGTCGGTCAAGGAGTATACGATGATCAATAGTGTCAAAAGCTGCACTTAGATCCAGCAATAAAAGTACCGAGGTGGAATCTGAATCCATGTTTAGGAGCAGATCATTTACGACTTTAGTAAGCGCAGTTTCGGTGGAATGGCAGGCCCTAAAGGCAGATTGAAAGGGTTCGAAAAGATCACTAAATAATATATGGTCAGAAAGTTGCTGAGACACCACCCTTTCTAGAACTTTAGAAAAGAATGGAAGGTTTGAGACTGGTCGATAGTTATTTAGAGACCCTGGGTCCAGATGCGTTTTTTTAAGTAAAGGTTTAACAATGGCTGTCTTGAAACTAGTGGGGACAGTACCAGTCGTAAGAGACACGTTGACAATATTCAACATTGTTGGTCCCAGCCATGGCCATAGATCTTTAAAAAGTTTAGCTGGTAAGGGGTCGAGGAGGCAGGTGGTAGGTTTAGAAGCGGAGACCAGTTTGGACAGAGTTTCAAGAGAGACAGTCTCAAAATGTGTAAGGACAGAGGCTAATTGGGACTCGATGCACGGAGATTGCATTGCAGAATTTACAGATGTAGCTGGGAGCGAAGAACTAATTTTATATCTAATCTCATCTATTTTTCTGCAAAAGAAATCTAAGAAATCATGTGCTGTAAAGGATGAGCTATTAGTAGTCGGCTGTTTTTGGGTGAGTTTGGCTACAGTGTCAAAGAGAAATCTAGGATTGTGTTTATTGTTACTGATTAATCGAGAGAAATAAGCTGTTTTGGCAGCGGACAGAGCACGCTTGTAAATTAAGACACACTCATGCCATGGTAGGTAGTTTACTTCCAGTTTTGATTTTCGCCATTTGCGTTCCGATCTCCTGCAGGCTTGTTTAAGAGCGCGTGTTTCATCATTAAACCACGGTGTAGACCTCTGTGACCGTCTGGTTTTAGTAGTAAGAGGTGCAACTGAATCTAGAAGATTAGAAAGGGCTGTGTTTAAGTCAGTAGTACAGTTTTCAACAGGACCTGTCGCTGTAATGAAAGGAGCCAGAACCACAGGTAATCGCTCACCAAGTTCAATTATAGTCGACGGACCGATATGGCGAGTGGTAACTACATCAGCACCCGTATTACGTGGACAGGCTGATGATGCTTCGAATTTAATAAGAAAATGATCCGACATCACCGATGTGACGGGAGAGACAGTCACGGCAGTTACATCTATTCCACGAGACAGTATCAGATCAAGGGTGTTTCCACTGGAATGAGTGGGTTCATGTACAGACTGAATGAAACCAAAAGTATCGAGGAGGGCCAAAAAGGCTTTACATAGAGGATCATCAGCCTTATTCAGGTGAATATTGAAATCACCAATAATTACAATCTCATCAGAATGAGTGATAATGTCTGAGAGAAATTCTCCGAATTCTTCTAAAAACTGTGAATAAGGGCCAGGCGGCCTGTAGAGTACCACAAGATGGAGCCTGCTGCCCTGGACACGGCAATTCGTGGTTAATGGGGATGATTTTAATACAAGAGACTCAAATGAGTTAAATTTAGTATCAAGTGTGGAGGATAAATTAAAAAGGGATTTGTAGACTAAGGCAACACCTCCACCTTGTTTAGTAGCCCTGGCAACATGGGCATAAGTGAAGTTTGGTGGGGAAGCTTCATTTAATGGTAAGAAAACATTTGGTTTCAGCCACGTTTCACATAGCCCTATCATATCCAGGTCATGTTGAAGAATCAGATCATTTATCAGTAGGGCTTTGGTAGACAACGATCTGATATTTAGAAAACCAAATTTGAGGGTTGTTTTAGAGCTGGAGCTTTCAGTGATAGCGTTGGCATCAGATGAGCTAGTGATTTTAATAAGGTTTCTTGTGACATTAGTTTGAGGGATTAGTGGCCTGCGTACGCGACGGCGCGGTGATACAACTAGGATTTTATTAGGTATTGTGTTTTG
Source organism: Sebastolobus alascanus (assembly GCA_916701645.2). NCBI lineage: Eukaryota > Metazoa > Chordata > Actinopteri > Perciformes > Sebastidae > Sebastolobus > Sebastolobus alascanus. Next base: position 69,498 of record CAKAOJ020000553.1, read on the forward strand.
AGAAACAGGATCAGGTGCTTCATGAGACAGTTCACAACCACCAGTGGTCGGGATGATTAACAGGTTTTTGTGGTTCGCATATTTATTTGGTAGAGGAAGTTTGTGAATACGCGGCCGGGGGAAGGAGACAGTCTCAATGTTGTAAACTAAGCTATCAGTCTGGTAGTCTATACTATCTAGGTTTCCCTGTCTAGATAAATTTAGTAAGCTAATGGACTCCAAAACCGCACTAGCTATAGACCTAGCAGGCTCTCTAATCACCTGCGACCTGCCGAGCGCTGAATAACTAGTGTCAAACTCGCCGTAAGCCCCTGTCTATGTTCCTCGACAAAAGAGCAGCGCCTGCTCCAGTAGGATGCAGGCCGTCCGCTCTCAGCAGCTCGGGGTGGCCCCAGAAGGAAGGCCAGTTATCTACAAAACCTAAACCCTGCTCCCTACAGTAGCACGCCAGCCAGCGGTTCATAGCTGAAAGTCTGCTATACATCTCATCATTCCCCCGCACAGGCAAGGGACCAGAGACAACTACTCGATGCCGACCCATCTTTCTAGCGCAGTTCAGCATACTAACTACGCTAGCTTTTGTTAACTCTGACTGCCTCAGCCTAGCATTATTGGTGCCAACATGAATAGCAATGTTCCTGTAGCTAGTGATGTGCTGTGCCTTCGTCCCCTGCTTCTCCCTGTGTGATGCCAGCACCCTCAGGTTAGCTTCAACGTCGGAAGCTCTGGCCCCAGGTAGACAGTACACATCGGCTGGTGTGGCTAATCTGATATTGCGGGTGATGGAATCCCCTATCACTAGCGTGCGTTGCCTGTCCCTGTCATCAGGAGTGGAGGAGACGCACGGACCCGAAGGATTATGAACAAGAGCAGAAAACCGGTTTGCAGTCGGGAGAGGCGACCGCAAACCGGGCAGCACAGTCGGCTGCGAGCTCCGGCGATTCCTCCTACGCCGTCTGACAGTGACAAACTCGGCAGGCTCTGCCGACGAGGCTAAGCTAGAGCTATCGCTAACAGGCACGCTAACCGGCCTGCGGCTAATGCTATCTGGAGTGCCCGTGACATCTAAGCTAAAGCTAAGCGCGACAAGCTTCTCTAAATCCCGGACACGTCTCTCTAGCAGAGACATCCTATCTGCACACCCCGCGCAAGCCATGGGTATCTTGCTAATATGAAATGAAGTAATTAACAGGAAAGCAGAATATGGTTAGCAGTGGGTAAGCTAAGCAGGTATGCTACGCTAGCAGATAACAATATGAGCAGCAGCAGCTGATGTTATCGCTAGTGATAGACGTTTCACAACAAATAACAATCTAGAAATTCTATGAAATCAATGCAGCTAGAGTAACAAAGTAGAGATAAAAGATCGATACAGTATTAACACAGAGAAAAGTGAGCAGCAGTGTACGATCTCACAGAAGGTTTTGGGAAGTGCGTCACAGAAGCTGGTCCGTCACAGAAAGAAAACAAACAAACCCAAACCCTGACCTCAGCTGTGATGGATCGTTGTGCCTGGCAGGCTGGCTATCAGAAGACTGTGGTTGGGTGTGGCTGGGCTGGTGCATGGTGCTAAGGTTAGCTGCGATGCTTTCCCCTATTTGCATCGCTAGGTCAGTGATTATGTTACTCAGTAACTCAGTAGTAACAACTTGGGTAGGCTGAGAATGTGTTTGAGCAATAGGCGTGGAGGTAGCTGCAGGGACTAATGGTGGGTGCAACATTGACTTGTCTACTGTGCTTTCATCATTACCAGGGACCAATGGCCTACCCCTTCCAAAACACAATGAAGCAATTTGCTGACCTCTCCCCACACCAAAAGTGACATGACGCCCCACATATTCTGGCTCAAACATAGAACTGGCAGCATCAGTGTCATCTCCTGACATATTGGAAGAGAAATGCTCATACCATTCAATAGCAGAAAAATATAAACACACTGCAAGGTGGTAAACAATGCTAAACAATATCACACAAGGTTATTAACCTCAGCAATGAGCATGAAAGTAATTAATATGTCCAGAAAGAAGCAGTGTAATTCACATTACTCTCAACAACTCATGCAAAATGGTAAATGTGACAAAATAGCTTTTTTTTTTTTAGTGCAATGTCCCTTTAAGGGTAGGTTAGCTACACGTTACAAAAAAAACAACAAAAAACACCTGTCAGTCTAAGCGCAGGGCGCACAAACCCTGACCACGTAGTAGACGAGCAGGCAGCGTAACCTCCCGAAGCTCAGCGGAACCTCCCGAAGCTCAGCGGAGAGAAGCAGACGAAGCGGCCGCAGAATCCCGCAGAGCAGGTGATCGCTGGTCGCGATGTGACGGGTCGAACGGCACCAAGTGTAACCGGTGGACTTCTGCGTTGTGTTGTGTTACGATAGACAGGACGCCGTGACATCGGGACTCTTCATAGATAGTTTATTCTGTCAAACACACAGGTAAACAGAACCTCCATGTAAACCCTCAGGCCCGCTCCAGCTCCTCTCCCACAGGATAGTTGTAAAAAAAGGGCAGCGGCAAAACATTAATCATAAGAATACAGTAAAATACACAGTAAACCATACCTGTCAAACACACAGGTAAACAGAACCTCCATGTAAACCCTCAGGCCCGCTCCAGCTCCTACACACACAATAAAATACACAACCGGAAGTTAGCTTAAAGTTACGGCTAGTTAAGCTAACAGCATTTACTTTTAAAGCAACTATGATCTTCCTAAATGTTATTTCATTGAACTTAGTACATTGACATGTTGGGATAGACACTACAACACAGTAATAAACCAAAATACAAACAAAACAGTACGATAAATAATAGGATGGATAAGGATAATAAATCAGACACAAGAAATGACACCCACCTCTCCCACAGGATAGTTGTACAAAAGGGGAGAGGGGAAGGGGCAAAGGGGATTTATAGTTAGGACCACAGAAGAAGAAATGAAGGAGGAGGGGCTCTGAACTTAACATATCCTGGAGTTTGGAGGTTCTCCCATTCAAAATAAAGTGCAACATCCGTTTTGTGTGATTATAAAAAGCTAGAGAATAGATAACCATAGGGTACATTATGACCCTGTTACATCAGCCTACGGTACACACTCGTCTGCTGAGTGTCTAGCAGCGATTGGAGCTCAACTATCCAGATTCTAAGTAACTGGGAACAAAACTTTATGTTTCTACTCCACGTAGATCATAAACCCTTTAATATAATAACGACTCGTTGAAATCGGTGGAGAAATGTAGTCGTTATAGTGCTTTTTATCCAGAAGAACGGCAGCTCCCCCGTTCACTAGTATAGGGTTACAGGCCGGTCTTGCCCGGTCCAATATGGCGCCCACCTTGACGTATCGTCGTAACGGGCTGAAGCGTCCAATGCGGCGTATATGTATATTATGTTTATGTAAGTAACCGCGAGAACACGGATTTGCACAGAATCAGAGTGAGACCAGGACAACAGAGTCCGGCTGGCGGCGGGATAGTTGTTGCGTTAGCTGACGAGCATATTTGTCCGTTTTGAGACGGCAGAGCTCCAGGTGAACCTGCACACACTCAGGTAAAGACTTTAATAATGTTTCTTTGACCCCGAAATCAAAGCGAATATGGCGTTAGCACGCAGGGCTAGCTCCGATGCTAACAAGCTAATTAGCCGCTGTTAGCTTCGGCCTGCTGCTGTGTGGCTAACTGCTAGCGTTAGCCTTAGCTCACTTTAATGTGTGCTCGTGTTATCTGATTGAACTTCCAGTTCCTTTGTGTTTTAGTCCAGTTTGAGAGGAGTTTCACAGCTTTTCTCAGTCGCTTTGGTTCGTTTCTAGAATCATCCTCAACATCTGTAAAACAGGAAGTGCGTTTCTCCAAACAGTTGGTCCAAACCTGTATCTGTGAACTGTCTCTTTAACCAGATCACACACATTTAGGCTTTTCTGTGTGATCTTTGATTGTTTCCATGGAAACCAGAGCATTCCTTAGAGAAGAGCTGCAGCTGTTTTCACGCTAACATTTATTTATTTATTTTATTGGTTTAAAAGGACTGTGTGCACAGACATTAATTGTTTACATAGAAACAAAAAGAGGGGTGCACCAGATTTAGCAGGGAAGCTAATTTCCATCTGTAGTCCTAAACACAGACACAATAGACACAATAGACACAATAGACACAATAGACACACTACATAACATCACAACAGGATCACAATATAACATCACAGTTTCAAGTACAATCCAAAATACAATAAATACATATAACACAATAATAAATATGACAGACTTCAGTCAAGCAGCATTATCACAAATAAATACAGTAAAAATACCCCCTGCCTAATATAAAGTGTGTCATGGGGCTGGGGGGGCTGAGATGTGTTGATGTGGGACAACCTGTGCCACATCAATGTAGAATTAATCTAAACGGGTTGAATTTTGTACAAAATAAAACAGCCACAGATAAAAACATCAACAATTACAAAATACATCAAAAACATGAAATACATAAAGATATATAAACCATAAAATATATCAAAAACACATACAACACATTAAAAACAAAAAATAAATCAAAATCATAAAATACATAAAAACATAAAATACATCAAAAACATGAAATACATAACATTTAAACCATAAAATACTAAAAACATAAAATATGTAAAAACAAAAATATAAAATACATCAAAAACATGAAGATATATAAACCATAAGTCATTCACAGTGAGAGGGCCCTGCCCCCCACATAGTAAAGTAAGAGAAAGACTGATTTGATATTTAGTGCTGGCAGTCTTGGTTGTTCAGAAACCAAGATTTCAGGTTACGGGAGAAGCTTAGAAAGTCTGTTATGCTTTTCAGATTGTCGGGTAAACTGTTCCAGTCTTTAACAGTTTTCCAGGAATATGCTGATTGGGCGAATGAGGAGCTTCTCTTGGGGATATTGCAGTCACCCCTGGAAGTAGATTTTGAGGATCTGATTGTCAGTGCAGAGCGGGGCTGTAAAAAGTTCTTCAATGGGGGAGGGGCAGCATTGTTTATTATGTTTTGAGTCAGCCGGATGTTAAAGAATGTGATGAGGTTGTCAAAGCTTCACAGTTTATATTTGGAGAGTATGTTACAGTGGTGGTACTGGCTCGGTTTCCGATCCAGGACCTTCAGAGCTTGTCCATAGAGCGATCTTCTTGGGTTTAATACAGTTGTATTTGCCTGTGACCAACATGATATGCAATATTGAATGTAGGATAGAATCATGGCGTTTAGGTAGGTCTTGGCAGCTTCAGTTGTCAATGAGTTTCTAATGTGACGGAAATTGGCAATATTATATTTTAAAATATGACATGTTTTTGATATGCTTTTTGAAGGTCAGAGTGGAATCTAAAATGACCCCTAAGTATTTGAACTCATCAACGTTTTTTATTGCTTGCCCACCTACATAAACGTTGGGATGTACATTCTGATTTCTATGTTTAGAAAAGAGCCTAGCTACAGTCTTCTCCGTATTTAAAGTGAGACATGATAAATTCAGCCACTCTGTTACTTTTTCCAATGTTGCTGATCGTTTGGCTGCAACAACGTCAGCATCTTTCCCATGTGTAAATATTACAGTGTCACCAGCATACCTCAAGGTCTCCACATCATCACAGACTGTGGGGAGGTCGTTGATGTAAGGGCTGAAGAGTAGCGGGCCGAGAATTGAGCCTTGTGGCACTCCCATGTTACAGGATCTCAATGGAGATATTTTGTCCTTTATCCTGACACTTTGGAAGCGATTAGCCAGGTATGACTATAACCATTTTAACACATTGGCAGAGAGTTTAAAAATTGACAATTTGGAGAGAAGGACAGAGTGGTTCACCGTATCAAAAGCCTTGCGAAGATCTAAAAAGACAGCCCCTACAACCCCCCCCCCCCCCCTTGTCGAGACTGGCCTTGATGAAATAACAACAGGCCGTTTCTGTGGAATGATTTTTTCTAAAGCCAAATTGCATGAGATTTAATACGTTTTTTTTGTCAAAGTGATCTGTGAGCTGCTCGGCAACAACTGTTTCACTAGCTTTGGATATGGCGGGTACTAATAGGCCTATAGTTGCTGATATCCTGACAGTCACCTGATTTAAAGACAGGTGTTACAATCGCCGTTTTCAATGTGGAGGGAAATAAACATTCATCAAGGGATTTATTTATCATATTCGCTATCGGCATGGCTAATACATTCTTATGTTTTTTAAGAAAAAGAGGATCGAGTCCCCAGGTATCCTTTGCTCTAGAGTTTGTCAAGGACGCAAGAATATTCTTAACCATGGCATCATTTGTATGAGTGAAGCTTAGCAGGTCGGTTTCAGGCGTCAGAGCCAATGGGATAGCGGGGGACTCGATATTAAAAAATGTTTTTGATTAATTCAGACACAGAATCAATAAAATAATTGTTAAGACTGGTTGCGACCTCCAGACTATCCTTTAGTACAGTATGGGATTGTATGGTCATAGTAGGACCACTATTTATATTGAGCTCTATAGATTCGCTCCTGTCTTGTTCTTTACCCGAGAGTTGATCGATGCGTTTCCAGAGAGCTTCACTGTTTCCTTTAATCTGCTTTATTAGGTCTAAAAAGTAATCTGCCCTGGATTTTCTGAGCTGCCTTGTTACTTTATTCCTAAGACTTTTAAAGACCGGCCGGTCTGTATCCAGACCTGTTAAGGGGATTTTTTAAGAGCTGCATCTCTCTTTCATAAGGTGCCACAGCTTCTCATTAAACCATGGTAAAGGCTGTCTTCGTTTATGTTTAGCAGGCCCTACTTTGGTGAATGTGGATAGGAGCTGGCAGATGGCAGTTTGAAGAGCATCACATACCTGCTCACAGTTTAACTCACTTGTTATACCATCCCAATTTATAAGTTTTAGTTTGTTTTCTAAATGCACTAGGTCTTACTTTGGTATGAATGAAGTTTGGGTAAACCCTTTTGATTTGTTTTGGGTTCTATATCTCGATTTACAAAGTTGTCTTGACACCGATGTAAGGTTGTGGTCTGAAATGCCTGTGATTAAGTTGTAAGTCTTAGAAATACGATCACTTTTATTTGTGAATATTAGGTCCAACAGTGTTTTGGAGGATTTTGTTATTCTTGTTGGGCTGGTGATTAATTATGTTAGTTGGAATTTATTTGATATGGTTTTTAATTTCTTGCGGCGTGTTTTGTCGAGCCAATTTAGGTTGAAGTCCCCCAATAGAAGGGTCTCTTTGTTATCACAGGCCTTCAGAACCGCAGACAAATTGTCAAAAAACACATCATTTTCATTGGGTGGCCTATATAATATAACAATAATGAAAGACATTTCAGGAGAGAGAATGACAGTAACTCCAACACATTCAAGGGTGTTTTTATGAAGATCGATTTGTTTACATTGGATGTTGTTTTTGATATACAGTAAGACGCCCCCACCTTTACTATGGGTACGGTCTCTCCTACAGATATTGTATCCAGGAATATTAATGACACCTGAGGGAATTGTTGGAGTTAGCCAAGTCTCTGATAAACCTAAGTAATCAAGATTTGAATCAGACTTTTCAATTTGTTCTGTCTTAGATATGATGCTTCTGACATTAATGTGCCAACCAAAGATCCCTTTCGGTTTAACCGTGGGATCCCAGAGAACCCTAGCATGGTTTACAGTCTGCAGTAGTTTAGTCTGATGTTGTTTTAGGATTACAAGCTTTACATCTGGTTTAAGACTACTAGTGACCGGCTTACCAGAGCGGCCTTACCAAGCTGCTGGACTTTGAATTGTAGGCACGGACCTGCTGGTAATCATAGAAGTCGGGCGTTTGCTGCAACCAGGTCCCGCTGCTAGTCCGGTTAGCCGCTGGAGCACCGGAGGAGGTAGGTGTAGCATGGCTGGCCAGGTAGCTGCGTTGGCTGGGTTAGCTGGGCTTGTTGTAATTGAACCAGCTGTTGTACATCTGTAAGCTGTGGTAGCTGGGTTGATAGAAGGAGCCAGGGGAGAGCAGGCAGTGTTGCCAGGTTTATTTACCCTCTGCTAGCATAGGTTGCTAGTTGTTTCACGGGTAGCAACGTAGCGTCCAGATGGGTCGATCTGGCAGGTTGTGGTTCGGGATTTAATTCCACATCTCCAGCAAGGAGTAAGACGACATCAATCTGGGCAAGGCTCCGGTAGGTGTCAGATGGGTTACCTTCTTTGTTTTTAGTAAAGGGAGCTGTAGCGCGGCCATTGTTTAGCAGTCTGGTGAAGAGTAGATATTGACTTCTCGCGGCTGGGAGGTAGATTGTGTCGCTATTTTTAGCAAGAGAGCAATATCGTGTTTGGCCTATAACAAGACACGTTATTAAAGCGATGACAAGCATCAGTCGTTGAGAGAAAGTTGAGGTTTTTAGCTGCCTGGGAGGTTTAGAAAGTGTAGACGGTAGACGAGTCGCACGCCGTGTCTGCTCTGTGACGGTCATCTTGCCTTTGACCACAAAATGGTTAGTAGTGCTCTCTGTGTATTGAAGCTCCCAGCAAACCTGAGTCCTGATCCAACAGCAACAATGGTGACATGAAAACAGAATATTTGGACGCAAATCTGCGCAGGTGAGTGAAAAAACCTCCTTCTGATGAACCCGACTGATCCTACTTCAACAACCCTTAAAAGTACTCTACTTAAGTAGTACTAGTACTACATTTCTCTGTGCAATCCAAGTATGTGCGTCCTAAATTGACGTCATTTCCACGTAGAATAAACCCCCAAATTTTCATTCATGTTTTAACCTCTATGATCTCTGAAGACTCCTGCTATATACAGTATGTGTTCATATTTTTATATATTAGATTAGATTATTGCTTGGTTATGAGGATATTTTGTATCAAAATCCAAGTACAAAACTCTTAATTAAAAATTAAGCAAAATTCTTTTGAATAAAGAAAATTCCTCAATTATAAAAAGCAAGTTCCTGAACTACAGAATGCATCAAAATTCTTAAATACAAAAATATGCCAAATTCTACTAAAATAAAATTAAGTAATAGTCTTATGAAATAAGAAAATTGATTAATTATGTATTAATTAATAGATTATATTATTAAGTGAAATTATTATGAAATAAGTAAAACTCTGAATTACAAATTTGCTTTAATTTGTTAAGTACAACATTAAGAAAACTCTTATGAAATAAGGAAATTCCCAAAGTACAAAATTAGGTAAATTCATTAATACAATTAAGTAAAATTGATAGAAATTAAGTTAATTATTTAAGTGCAAAATTAGGCAAAATTCTAATGAAATAAAATTAAGTAACATTCTTATGAAATAAGTAAATTACTTGATTATGAAAATGTGCAAAATTCTTGATTACAACATTATGTTAAATTCTTATGAAATAATAAAACCCTGAATTAGAAAATTTATGTTAATTTGTTAAGTACAACATTAAAGCTGAAGTAGGCGAGATTGGAGCAAATATGATTTAAAAAAGTTATTTTTAGAAAACGGTCGCTATATCGTGACAGTAGTACATGAAACAGGTAACCTGAAAAAAATCATGTTCCTCTGTGTCCTACTGTGTCCTCCGGTGCTCCTAACGGCATCTGAAGGATTTCACTTACCGGAGGAAAACAAGGTCCGCTGTCCAGCTGCAGTCTATGAGAGCCGGCTGTCAATCACTCGTGAACTCTGATCAATCGATAAATCAAATATGAATCAATATTCTGTGACTGTAATGACTATTTCTCTCCTCAGATGTTCTCAGAATCATCTTGTAGTTACTGTTTAGCTGTAAAATGAGAAAGTTTGTGATGCGGCCGCCATTGTAAAATCTGGTGAAGGAAGCCGAGTTCTGGTCACATGACCAAAGTCTCTCGTCACGTGCTAGATTTCCTAAAGCCTGAAAACAGAGACATGAGGAGGAGCAGAAGTCTAGTTTTCTCTAAGAACACTTGAATTACAATATGCTGAAAGGTTATTATGGAGTTTTTGCCCAATGATGCCGAAAATATACTGCCTCCTGCCACTTTAAGTAAATTCCAAAAGTATAAAATTAGGTAAATTCCTTAAATACAAAATTAAGGAAAATTCATAGAAATCTCTTAAATTTCTTAAAAAAATAAGTACTTCATCATGAAAATTTGCAAAATCCTTTATTACAGCATTAAGTGAAATTCTTATGAAATAAGCAAAATCCTTCATTAGAAAAAAAGTAGTAAAAGTAAAATCCTCAATTATAAATTTGTGTAAATTTGTTAAGTACAACATTAAGAAAATTCCCAAAGTACAAAATTCGGTAAATTCCTTAAATACAAAAGTAAGTAAAATTCATAGAAATTAAGTACATTCTTTAAGTGAAAAATTAAGTAAACTCCCTATGCACAAAAATTAGCCAAATTCTACAGAAATAAAATTAAGTAAAATTCGTATGTAATAAGAAAATTCCCTAATTACAAAATTAAGTAAAATTTTTAAATAAGTACATTAATTAATTATAAATTTGTGTAAATTTGTTAAGAACATTAAGAATATTCTTATGAATTAAGTAAAATCCCAAAATACAAAATTTGGTAAATTCCTTAAATACAAAAGTAAGTCAAATTCATAGAAATTAAGTAAATTTTTTAAGTGCGAAATTAAGTAAACTCCGTATGTACAAAAAGTAGCCAAATTCTACTGATATAAAATTAAGTAAAATTCTTATGAAATAAGAAAATTCCTTAATTAAAAAATTAAGTAAAATTCTTTAAAAAATAAGTACATTACTTAATTATAAAAATCATTAAAATCCTTGATTACAACATTAAGTGAGATTCTTATGAAATAAGCAAAATCCTTCATTAGAAAAAAAGTAGTAAAAGTAAAATCCTCAATTATAAATTTTTGTAAATTTGTTAAGTACAACATTAAGAAAATTCTTATGAATTAAGTAAAATCCCAATATACAAAATTTAGTAAATTCCTTCAGTACAAAAGTAAGTCAAATTCATAGAAATTAAGTACATTTTTGAAATGCAAAATTAAGTAAACTCCTTATGTACAAAAATTGGCCAAATTCTACTGAAAATAAAATTAAGTTAAATTCTTATGAAATAAGAAAATTCCTTAATTAAAAATTAAGAAAAATTCTTTAAAAAAATAAGTACATTACTTAATTATAAAAATCATCAAAATCCTTGATTACAACATTAAGTGAAATTCTTATGAAATTAGCAAAATCCTTCATTACAAAAATAAGTAGTAAAATTTAATTCCTCAATTATAAATGTTCCTTATGTACAAAATTAAGCAAAATTCTAAATGAAATGCGAAAATTCCTTAATCACACTATAAGCTGTTCGAACTCCTTTTTTAAAAAAAAATGTTATGGTTATTTTTTTTAGCTATATCTGGTCGTGCTCACAACAATAAATTAGCCATGTGAACCACAAGGGAGCGCTAAAGTGAGGTCCTAAAGTTCATATATCACTAACAAGATGAAACTGGTGTGAAAACAGCCTCTGGTTTTTAATACTCTACTTTGTTTGCTAGCTACATGACTTTGATTCATTCATTATACAGATAGGATAGGTCTCATTTTGCCAAGGCAGTCATTTTGACCGTTTTTAAATTTTGCAAAGTAATAAGTTTGTTGAAACAAAACCATGTGACAGTAGGACCCTGACTTTTCCTAAATGTGTCTATTTTTAATCTAACATTATTATTTTATTAAAATGACAAAACACAAAATAGTTCTGAGTATTTCTACCTTGAATGGCCATAACTATGAGGGGGGTGGGGAGATGTCGAAGGAGAGTGCCACTAACGACCTCTATTTATTTCTCTTATATAATGTAATATAATGAATCCAGCCTTCTTGTTTAAAGGGAACATTCCTATAAAATGAGCTGCTGCTGGGTTGTGTGTTATAAATCCATCTGGATGTGAGATGAGCTCCTTGGAGGTGCTACTCTGCTCCCTGAGCTCCTTCCTCCTTCAGCTGCAGGAACACCCAGGTTATAATAATCCAGCTCAGCCTTCTCCCGTCTGCCCGGCCTCTGCCCCCTGGTGGCCTGGAGACACATGACAGCACACAGATTTGACTTCCTGCATCACTCCTCTCTCTTCACTTCAATAAACACAGACTGAGTGCTTCATGTCAGTCAGTGATCTGAACAACAGACGTGTGTCAGTACCTTACAGTAGAAGTAAAGGCCAATGTTCGCCAACAGCAGAATCAGCGGCAGGACGACCGCTCTGATGATGAGAGGCCTTAGATCTGATCAAACACATGGACAGTCATCACATACACATCACATCACATCACATCACATCACATCACATCACATCACATCACATCACATCACATCACATCACATCATGAGTCCAACAGCTCCCATTAAACACAAACTGTAGTGACCTGAAATCTAAAATCACTTCTTGAATCTTCTTTATGTGAATCCAGGCTCTGAGGACGGAGACTGTTCTTTGTTGGACAGATTTTAAAGTCCTCTGAGATTAATCTGTAGAAATACAACTGACGTGACTTTAGTGAGACTTTGATATGTTTAGAACCAAACATGCTCTGTCCTACAGTAGGTTGTTTGCTTTATTTATTATTTATACACTTTGTATAAGTTTGGTTGCTGTATGAAATGTGTAACACAATGACAGTATAGTCACAGTGTCATTCCAGAAACAACAACATGCTGGACTTATTATGACTGAATATGTCATAACCCTTAAATACTTTGCTAAAGTAGTACTAGAACTACATTTCTCTCTTTAAATGGTTGTGAGCAGACGTCCTAAATTGACGTCATCTCCACGTAGAATAAAGCTCTAATTTTTAATCATGTTTTAATCTCTATGATCTCTGTAGGCTCCGACATAATTCATCAAACTTCTTAAATAAAAAAATAAGGATAATTATTACGAAATAAAAAAAATCCTTAATTACAAAATTAAGTACAATTCTTATGAACAAAGCAAAATCCTTCATTACAAATTAAGTAAAATCCTTCATTTAAAAAAAAAAAAGCAAAATTCTTATTGACAAAATTACGTAAGTTCATGAAGTACAAAAATATACAAACTTCTTACGAAATAAGAAAATTCCTTAAGTACAAAATTAAGTAAAATTTTTATGAAATAAGAAAATTCTTAAAGTACAAAATTAAGTAAACTTTTTATGAAATAAGAAAATTCCTTATATACAAAATAAAGTAAAATTCTTTTCAAAAAAGAAAATTCCTTTAGTAGAAAATTAAATGAAATCCCTATGAAATAAGAAAATTCCTTAATTTTAAAAATAATGAAAATCCTTCATTACAGAATGGAAGCTTCTCTGTTGTCAGCTGATCATTTTCACTCCGTTCGGATCACATTTTCCAAACCTGCATGTAAACAGTCAGCTTACCTGCGACGGTGAGAGAGATCAGACGGCTCTCAGAGAAGAAGTCATGAGAAAAAACATAGACGTGATAAACACAGCTGTAGCTTCCTTGGTGGGCGGGCTCTGCAGCAGGAAACAGGAAGTGGGCGGAGTGATTGACAGCTGGCTTGGTGTAGTTGAGTGCTGAGGTGGAGGAGGTGAAGTTGAGCTGGAAGGAGCCTCCTGGGTACTGTGGCTGGACGGAGCAGCTGATGGTGAAGGTTGAGCCCCAGAGCACGTGAAACCCCTGCTGCTGGGCCTCGGAGACCCCGTCCACGGAGGAGGACCCAGAGATGTTGGGCTGAAGCAGCAGGTCTGTAAACACAGAGAGATGATTGGCTGAGAGCTGGGGCACGTTCAGTCTGAAAACAATGTGCACTGGTTTGCTACTGTTTCCGGGTTGAACGGCGTGTTTCCTCCAAATGGTGCGTTTCCTCTCATTTGGTGGGTGTGTCAGAGGTGTTACCCAATCAGCAGCGACGTGCACAAACCCTGTCGTATTATAAAGGCAGTGCATTTGCGTAGCACAACAGAGTGTTCAATGCACCACCGTTTCCGTTTAAACGTTTTTCGATGTTTTGTTGACCCTCGGTTCAACAAAATGGACCTGATTTTGTGTCTCCTCGTCTCCTCGATCCTTGATGCTCCGGCAGCTTTTTTATTTGTACATTCAGATATAGAGGAAATATATTGTCTGACATGGTCATGAAGAATTTGGATTTGTGAATATAGAATTCAGTTAAAATAACACACAAATTGATGAAACAAAACTGTGAACAGAGACACCTGTGACGTATCAAAGAGGCGTGACAATGTGCCACACGTCATATTTAATTGATGTGGCTTTAAAATGACGGCTCCGAGGCGAGAAGGTCTCATTTTGTTAAAAGCCTGTTGCCTCAACTCCCTTACTACGGTTAGAAAGAGCCCTCGTTGGTGTTTTAACTATGTTTCTCTTATGAGTTATTGATCCGGGAAGTTTTAATCTGTGCATATCTTTCACACTTTACCGAAATATACAAGTTAGCAAAAGCTTCTGCTGACACTGTTCAGATGCTTTGTTGAGCCGATATCCAATGGGAAGCCTTGATGAGCAACGTCATGACAACGACTCTGACTAGTCATAATGAGGTTTGATATATCTGTAACTGTTATTTAGGATAGTCAGAACTGAATTACAGATATCTCTAACTGTCGTTTTGACTAGTCACAATGAGGTTATAGATATCTTGAATAAGAACTCTGACTAGTCATAATGACATTATAGATATCTGGAATAAGAACTCTGACTAGTCACAATGTAATTACGACTATTCAAAATGTAGTTGTAGATATCTCTAATGTTAATTCTGTATATTCAAGCTGAGATATTAAATGTTAAAACAGCTCGTCATACAGTTCTCTACACTTTAGGATGTCATTGTCTTGGAAAACTTCACAGTTCAGTCCAATGGAAACCACCGACTGTCACTGTGACGGAGGAAGGAACATACTGGAAACATTACTGTCATAGATGTTGTTATAGATGATGTCACTGATGGGCTTACCTGAGCAGGTGAGATTCAGGATGGAGTCAGAGTAATCTGATGTTGCACACTCCCTCAGAGCAGATCCAGACTGAACACAGTTAGACCTGATCCACCACACAGATCTTTCTGAGGACTCCTCTCTCTGTTCTACAGAAACAGCAGAGCCACAGTCTGACTCTCTGCAGGCAGCAGCTGCTGTCTTCAGGGTCCAGTCAGAGTTACGGTCACTCACTGGTCTCCAGTCTCCCTGATGTTTCAGCTCCAGTGTTCCTGCACAGCGACTGTCTCCTCCCACCAACCTGACAGGCTCTGAACAGAAACAAGAGAGTCGTCAGTAAAAGAATAAAGTGAGTTTCATTAGAACAGAAATGAACCAGATCAGAGCTGCAGCTCCTCTTCTACCTGAGCAGGTGAGTCCAACAGCTTTGCCAGGTGAGCAGGTGTTTCTCTCTGAGTCTGAGCTTCTACAGTCCAGGAGAGCAGACTCATTTCCTCCACACTGGAACTCTTTGGTCCACATTGGATCCTCCACTTCTCCATAGATCACCCCCTGGAGGACTGAAGGAGCCCCACAGCCAAGCTGCCTACAGACCACCTCTGCATCCTGCTGGTCAAAGTCAGCTTCGCACACTGAGGACCACGACTGGTTGGACTGGTTGGACTGGTTAGTCTTCACCTCCAGTCTGCCTGAGCACAGACTAGTCCCATTCACCAGCCTGACAGAGTCTGGAGAGATGAAACAACAATCAGTGATTCAAACTGGACTCAGAACAGTTCTAACATGAGTTCATCATCAGGACACATCTTTTCACTGCTCATTGACAGTGACTAACTGGAGAAGTTTAGAGCGCTCCATGCCATCGATTAGCTAAGTTAGCTCAAAACACAAATATTAAAAGCCAAAAGATCAAAACCATATTATTTATATTCAGACTGGGAGAAGGATTATCTTTTTGTTTCCTCATATTCTAACTCTGTCTGTCTTATCTGCAATGTCAACATGGCTTTACCAAAGAAGGTCAATTTGGAGCGGCATTTCAAAACGGTGCACTAATAGTTTGACGGTGAATAAAGAAGCGTCAGGTGAAGGCTGAAGAGGGATAGAGCCACCTGAAAGAGTGTATTATATACAGATTCACAATATGTAGTTAGGGAGGGACAGGAACAAAGCAGAGGAATTAGATTTTTAAATTGTTTTAAATGTCTTAAAAACCTCCCTGAATCATGACATCAGCTACCAGGTTACATCTGTGTAGACAATCAGTCACCATGGTGATCAGAAGTGTCTTCTATTAGTTTTGGTTTTCCACCTCCGATGAAGAGCAGCACACAGCCTCTTCTCAAGCCTCAGGGCCCGATTTCAACCACTAGATGATATTTTAGGGTAGAATTATTAAATAATGTTTATAATAAAGTCATTTTAGATAGATTTTGATGTAAATATTGGGGTAATTTGGCAGTAATTCCAAATAAATGTCCAATAGGTTACTTGCTAATTATCACCTAATTACCATGAAAGTTGCGGAGCTGTAAAATGAAGTGTTAGCCAACGTAGTGCTATGATGTTGGATGTTACAGGGACTGTTATAAATGTAAATTGCATAAAAAAGTAACTTTTTTTACGGTATGGTGTTGTGTTCTTTATACTATGACAGTTTTTCTAAAATTAAATAAAAAATAAAATTACAATATATGGCGATATACTGAATCGTGACCCCTGTATCATGAAACGTGTCGTATCGCCAGATTCTTGCCAATACACAGCCCTAATGTAATATAATAAATCCAGCCTTCTTGTTTAAAGGGAACATTCATATAAAATGAGCTGCTGCTGGGTGAATATAGAATTTAGTTAAAATAACAAACAAATTAATGAAACAGAACTGTGAACAGAGACACCTGTGACGTATCAAAGAGGCGTGACAATGTGCCACACGTCATATTTAATTGATGTGGCTTTAAAATGACGGCTCCGAGAGGAGGAGGTCTCATTTTGTTAAAAGCCTGTTGCCTCATCTCCTCTCTCCTCGCGTCTCTTCCTCGCCTCCTCAGCTCGCATCTCTCGTGGGCGGGACTAAGACGCGAGGAGAGGAGGCAAGGGAAGGAATGGAGGATGTAGAAACTGTGAAATGGGAAAGGCCTACAGACAGACAGGTGTGTCCTGTCAGGTGAAGCTCAGCAGTCTGTGGAGAGTTTGAAGCTTTCAGAAACAAGCCCACTTCTATGGCAAGCTGTTTAAACATTTAATAACTAGACAGGAGATTCATCAGAGATATCTGCAACGTTGTTTAGACTATAGTCATAACTCTAATTCTAGATATCTGTAATTACATTTTGACTAGTACGATTCAAACTACTTTTCCAATTCATGTGTATGGGGTTTCTCATTACGGATATCCACAACTGAATTCTGACTAGTCGTAATTCCAGTTTCAGATATCTACAATTTAATTCTGACTAGTCACAATGAGGTTATAGATATCTGTAACTGTTATTTAGGATAGTCAGAACTGAATTACAGATATCTCTAACTGTCGTTTTGACTAGTCACAATGAGGTTATAGATATCTGGAATAAGAATTCTGACTAGTCACAATGACGTTATAGATATCTGGAATAAGAACTCTGACTAGTCACAATGTAATTAAGACTATTCAAAATGTAGTTGTAGATATCTCTAATGTTAATTCTGTATAGTCAAGCTGAGCTATTAAATGTTAAAACAGCTCGTCATACAGTTCTCTACACTTTAGGATGTCATTGTCCTGGATAACTTTACAGTTCAGTCCAATGGAAACCACCGACTGTCACTGTGACGGAGGAAGGAACATACTGGAAACATTACTGTCATAGATGATGTTATAGATGATGTCACTGATGGGCTTACCTGAGCAGGTGAGATTCAGGATGGAGTTAGAGGAACTTGATTTGGCACACTCCCTCAGAGCAGATCCAGACTGAACACAGTCAGAGCTGATCCACCACACAGATCTCCATGAGGACTCCTTTCTCTGTCCTACAGAAACAGCAGAGCCACAGTCTGACTCTCTGCAGGCAGCAGCTGCTGTCTTCAGGGTCCAGACAGAGTAACGGTCCACTGGTCTCCAGTCTCCCTGATGTTTCAGCTCCAGTGTTCCTGCACAGCGACTGTCTCCTCCCACCAACCTGACAGACTCTGAACAGAAACAAGAGAGTCGTCAGTAAAAGAATAAAGTGAGTTTCATTAGAACAGAAATGAACCAGATCAGAGCTGCAGCTCCTCTTCTACCTGAGCAGGTGAGTCCAACAGCTTTGCCAGGTGAGCAGGTGTTTCTCTCTGAGTCTGAGCTTCTACAGTCCAGGAGAGCAGACTCATTTCCTCCACACTGGAACTCTTTGGTCCACATTGGATCCTCCACTTCTCCATAGATCACCCCCTGGAGGACTGAAGGAGCCCCACAGCCAAGCTGCCTACAGACCACCTCTGCATCCTGCTGGTCAAAGTCAGCTTCACACACCGAGGACCACGACTGGTTGGACTGGTTGGACTGGTTAGTCTTCACCTCCAGTCTGCCTGAGCACAGACTCTTCCCATTCACCAGCCTGACAGAGTCTGGAGAGATGAAACAACAATTCAGTGATTCAAACTGGACTCAGAACAGTTCCAACATGAGTTCATCATCAGGACAGTGGCGGCTGGTGGAAATGTTTCTAGGTAGGACTGTGCCACATCCAATCAATTTCAGCAAACAGTCCGGTAGGATTTGATGCAAAAAAGGTGAAGGTATCAAAAACACATTAATACTTTGCAGTTAAATACTTAACAATTATTTTATTCCAACAGGAAGAGTAAATAATGCCTTGAAAAACAGTATAAAATGTACTCAGTGGTGGAATGTAACTAAGTAGCATTTACTCAAGTACTGTACTTAAGTACAATTTTTAGGTACTTCGAATTTACTTGAGTATTTCCATGTTCTGCTACTTTCTATTTCTACTCAACTACATCTCAGAGGGAAATATTAGACTTTTTACTCCACTACATTTATCTGACAACTTTAGTTACTTTACAGATTCAGATTATTAATACAAAATATAATCAACTAATAAAGGATGTAATATTATAGATTAAACTACCCAGCAGTATATGGTCATTAAAATGAGCTCCACCTTTACCAGCTGCAACATTAAAGTGATAAACACATTAAGGTATCAATTAGAATACAATACTAAACATTATTCTGCATAATGAGTACTTTTATGTTTGGTACTTCAAGTATTCAGATGCTAATATTTTTGCACTTTTACTTTTGAATGCAGGACTCTTACTTGTAACAGAGTATTTCTACATGGTAGTATTGCTACTTTTACTGAAGTACAAGATCTGAGTACTTCTTCCACCACTGCATGTACTATAATACAATAAACATGTAATACAATAATAATATAATATAACAATATAACATGTAATAGGAAATGTTTACTTAATGTGATGCCCCTATTGACCTCGCTTTGTTTGGTAAATCAATAGTGAGGTAAAGATCAGGGGAAGTAAACATGAAGTGCAATTAGGAAAACTGCTGTTAAGTCCTGAAGCTATTCAGACACCTGAATGTACATAAACATGGACTCTAGTACTCTGAGGTGTAGAGATTATAAACTCCAGCAAAACTTCTGCTTCAAAACTCTCTCACCTTACTGAAAAGGCACAACCACAACACATCCACAAATATTAATACTACATAAAACACAGTTAACAAGAACAATACAATTAATTTATCGGTCTCAATTAAGTTTCTGGATAGTAATGAACTTGAAAAACGCTCCTGGATGTTATTGTTGGCATCGATGTAGCGTAGCACAAGCACCAGCTGGCAGTGGGTGGAAATGTCCGTCGACTCGTCTGCTTGAATTGCGATCAAATCAGCGCTCTTTACTTCCTCCAGAATGTAATCCCTAAGCACTGACAGCATGCAGTCTAACAGCTCGTTTTGCACCGTCTTTGACGTGCCTTTAAAAACGGCGGCGGTCTTCAGGTGCTCCTCCAGCACGGTGTCCAGTGAGGCAACAAAATCCACCAACCTCCTGAAAACACCAGGGTTGAGCGAGGAATCGGTCTCGTCATGCCCACGCAGGGCCAACTCAAAAGCACCACTAAACTTCACACAATGGATTATTTTGGATAAAATGTGCCGGTTTTTATCCTCCTCCTCGTTGTGTTTCCTGACCGCAGTCCTGTGGTCGTCATCCAGCTGCGGAGCGATGTTCACTCGGCCTAGCACGGCTAGCTGGACAGAGTTTTCCATGTGTGTCCTGTTGTTCTCGTGTTTCTTTACTTTTACCAACAGGTGCTTCATATCCTTCACTCCCGTTGTTGTCCATGCTGCATCCGTCCCCGTCGTTTTAAAGAGCAAGCACGGAAAGCTAAATAAAGCATGACGGCATCCAGCTAGCCAGGTCTTTCTGGTGTACCAACTACGACAGAAGCCTCGGATATACTTCTTCCCTTCTTCACCAGCCTGCTGTTTTATTACCAGGTCGGGTTGATCTGGGCCCGGCTCCTTCACCTGTAGTTTATCCACCAAAGTTCTTCTCTCAAACGGCTCCAGGAGGACAGATTTTACCGAGTTAGGGTTCGGTCTCGCAGTAGCGGTCCCGCTCACCATTGTAATAGTTAAAATGGCTCCTCTAGAGACTCAGAGAGCAGTCCTGACTTTAGCAGTAGCTGGCTATAATCGCCCCTCTGGTATTAGATTTGAGGACGCTGATTGGCTAAATTTAATGTCATACGTTCAGAGCTTGAATCGGCTATTGGCTAAGCTGCTACACAGACCCGCCTGCTGTGAGCTGAACTTCAGACATACAGACAGCAGAGGGGAGTCAGGGACGAGCGGGAAAACCATATATTTTGCACAGATGATTTTCTGTCATATTTTACACAAATTACTGGGTGAATTCCATATTTAAAACACACACATATTGACAATTTGTATAATGTATTATAATTATTATTATTATTATTATTAGAAGTAGTAGTAGTGGTATGATAGGATGCATCTAATTTTGCTGGGTTGCCACGGCGGTAACGGTGCCTCGCTGTGGCAGAAAGGGAGGGGAGACTTTTATTCTCTTCTGTTGTTTCCTGCACTAGCTGCAGTTTGCACCAACCACCACCAGGTGTGAGCAGTCTAGACTGCAACAGCTGTGAGAGAAGCTGAACTCTGCATTTCTGCTCCTCATGCAGTATGATAGTCTACATACAGTACAGTGGGGAACTTAACGTGGAAGCAACCTTGTCTCCTTAGAAAAATAAAGAGAGAGCCTGTAGCAGAGTCTTAATTAATTTAACACCAGAACTACCAAGGCAGTCATTTTGACCGTTTTTAAATTTTGTCGAGGGAGAGTGCGAGTGGACTAAAGTGTAGATGTGATGAAAACCTTTCTTTGATCATGAAGCTCATTGTTACTGCACAGTTCTCTGGTTTATCAGTGAAGTGTATGAACTACACTGCAGACTGGCCTCTCTGAACCGGTCCAGCGCGGGTTGAATGTGCATCAGCAGGTCGAGTCTGCGTTCAATACGTCCGATGTATGAAATGTCTCTATCCTCACTGCGCTGCATTTTTATAAACATAAGATAATCTGGTCATGGATCACATCTCTCTGTCGTGTTCTCATAGGCCGCCTCATAGCGCTGAACATCCACTGACTACTATTTAACTTTTATGTTTTTTTGTTGCTGTGACAGCAAACCGGTACCAGCGGAAACACTGAGTGTTTGTTTTACTCTTACTGTGTATATTTCTGTGACATTCTGTGATGTTTATTGCAACTTCATCAATATCTGCTGTCTTACGTTCAACTCACAGCTCAGCTCGCTCACTGGAGCAGCTTTGTAGCAGCCTTCAGTGTTGATAGGCTATTACTCGTGACGTGTAACCAATCAGATAGTGCTGTGGGCGGGACATAGAGTGAGCCTATGAGAGGTGACTACAGACAGAGAGGCAGCTGCTTCAGAGCCAAAGTAGTGCATTTTTAATAACTTTCATCAGCAATCATTATCGTTCTGTCTTTGACGTTTGTATCACAATACTGTACATGAAAGAACGGCCTTCAGGTGTATTGTGATATAAGCGTCCAAGAGAGGTTATTTAACATGAAACCATAATCACTGCATTATCATCACCGGTTTTCAAAACGTCCGTAAAGTAATATTAAGGATATTATTATCTCTTATCTGATGATAACTATTATCTGAGGACAAATGGTGGAATTTAGGCCTATTTCATGTTTTTTGTTTAGAATATTTCCTTATTATTCATTTACTGTTTCCCAACGTGTCTTTCAATCAAACATTAATATATAAGTGGAAAAGACTGTTCATAAAACATTATAGACATGACCAATGACTATTTGTATAACAATTTAGCCACAAATTCACAGACTTAACCATACGGTCCAGCCATATACTCGGTTTTGACCGAGTCTTGTTTATAAATAGACTAAAGTGCAGAATAAAGCTGTACATTGTTTGTAGAATACAGTAAAACAGGTCTATAAAGGTGCAGAGTAGAGCTGTTTGTGGTGGCAGGAATTAAAAAAGTAGCTCAGTCTAAAGTTCACTGTGTGCATTATCTGTCCTGCAGACCGTCCTCCTTTGTCCCCCAGAGAGGTGTTGGACTCTGTCTCTCTCTGTCTCTCTCTCTCTCTCTTTCTCACTCTCTCTCTCTCCCTCTCTCTCTCTTTCTCACTCTCTCTCTCTCCCTCTCTCTCTCTCTCTCTCTCTCTCTCTCTCTTTCTCTCTCTCTCTCTCTCTCTCTTTCTCTCTCTCTCTCTCTCTCTCTCTCTCTCGCTCTCTCTCTCTCTCTCTCTCTCTCTCTCTCTCTCTCTCTCTCTCTCTCTCTCTCTCTCTTCCTCCCTCCCTCCCTCTCTCTCTCCCTTGCAATAAACATCACTAATGTTACAGAAATATACACGGTCAGAGTAAAACAAACACTCAGTGTTTCCGCTGGTAATGGTTTGCTGTCACAGCAACAAAAAAAACAATCCTAAAAGTAAAACAGTAGTCAGTGGATGTTCAGCGCTATGAGGCGGCCTATGAGAACACCACCGAGAGATTTGAACCATGACCAGATTATCTTATGTTTATAAAAATGCAGCGCAGTGATGATAGAGACATTTCATACATCGGACGTATTGAACGCAGACCCGACCTGCTGATGCACATTCAACCCGCGCTGGACCGGTTCAGAGAGGCCAGTCTGCAGTGTAGTTCATACACTTTTTTATTTTTATGGTAAAAACAATCAAAATCAGTGATTTTTATTTTTATTTTTTTTATAAACACTGATATTTATATTACGATCGAAGCTTGTCTATAATGGAGAAAAAACAACTTAAAGACACTAAGCTACTGTAATAAAGACCGGGCGGCAGCTTTCCCCAACTGACTGTAGATACTGTACCAATCTGTTGGGAAACAGTAAATGAATAATAAGGAAATATCCTAAACAAAAAAAGTGAAATAGGCCTAATTTCCACCATTTGTCAGCTTTACAGCTTTACTGTAGATACCGCAAGCTTTTAATGACTTCTAAAAATATAAAAACACTCAGATACCGTTACAATGCTTCCTTCCTTCCAATCCACGGAGAAACAGCTGACAGATGTCAGGAACTATTTTAGTCAAAGCCAGCAGGTGAATATCAGCTTGAACAAATAAAAGTCTTGCGAGATTTAATCACTACAACATAACAAGACTCGAATATCTCATATTTTGGCTGAAGCTTTCAGTAAAGTTACGGAAATACGGACAGCGCCACTCTGCCATTGCTGACCACATTGTGGTCAAAGTGGGTCAAACTGGATACAGGATCATAAAATCCAGTGATTAAGATTCAAGCTCTCTGCTGCCATCTTGCGTCTCTAGTTATCAAGTACAGCCCAGAAACATCCCTCCCTTTTACCGCCGCGATAGTCGTTGTGAAATGTTTCTCTGCTTGCATCAAGCCCGGTCGATTGCCTGCCCTCGGGAGCCATATACCCCACTGTGATTGTTAGGTTCGTTATACCCCACTGTGATTGGTGGTTTCGTTATACCCCACTGTGATTGGTGGGTTCGTTATACCCCACTGTGATTGGTGGGTTCGTTATACCCCACTGTGATTGGTAGGTTCGTTATACCCCACTGTGATTGGTAGGTTCGTTATGCCCCACTGTGATTGGTAGGTTCGTTATGCCCCACTGTGATTGGTAGGTTCGTTATACCCCACTGTGATTGGTAGGTTCGTTATACCCCACTGTGATTGGTAGGTTCGTTATGCCCCACTGTGATTGGTAGGTTCGTTATGCCCCACTGTGATTGGTGGGTTCGTTATACCCCACTGTGATTGGTGGGTTCGTTATACCCCACTGTGATTTGTAGGTTCGTTATACCCCACTGTGATTGGTAGGTTCGTTATACCCCACTGTGATTGGTGGGTTCGTTATACCCCACTGTGATTGGTGGGTTCGTTATACCCCACTGTGATTGGTGGGTTCGTTATACCCCACTGTGATTGGTGGGTTCGTTATACCCCACTGTGATTGGTGGGTTCGTTATACCCCACTGTGATTGGTGGGTTCGTTATACCCCACTGTGATTGGTGGGTTCGTTATACCCCACTGTGATTGGTGGGTTCGTTATACCCCACTGTGATTGGTGGGTTCGTTATACCCCACTGTGATTTGTAGGTTTGTTATACCCCACTGTGATTTGTAGGTTCGTTATACCCCACTGTGATTTGTAGGTTCGTTATACCCCACTGTGATTGGTAGGTTCGTTATACCCCACTGTGATTGGTAGGTTCGTTATACCCCACTGTGATTGGTGGGTTCGTTATACCCCACTGTGATTGGTGGGTTCGTTATACCCCACTGTGATTTGTAGGTTCGTTATACCCCACTGTGATTTGTAGGTTCGTTATACCCCACTGTGTTTTGTAGGTTCGTTCAGCTCGGGCTCGCGCAACAAAGGGACCTTCCACACACAACGCCGCAAAGTGCCATTCACATAAAACTCGCGGGCCGCACTAACATTAAACTTTCATATCAAGCCGGGGGCCACAAAATATCGTCCCCCGGGACGCAATTGGCCCGCGGGCCGCGAGTTTGAGACCACTGCTCTAGACCCTTGGTAAGAGCCACAAATGGCCCCCAAAGTGAGACAAAGTCGACAATATAAAGGTATTTTAAGTGGACATTTTGTCCATTTCAAATTCACTTGCAATCAAAAATGTTGAGTTTTAGTTTAGGCTGCTGCTCGGGCTCCTGAGCAGCTATAGAGCTCACATTTGCAGCAAATACTCTTTGTTGGGCGGAGAAACAGTCCCTTAAATTTGGAAGCTCTGGATGCCTTAGAAAGAAGGTTAATGCTCACCCAATGTTTCCACAAAAATCTTCACATTTCTTATGGCTATTACTCGGGCACCAGATGACCTACAGGCCCCAAATTTGGAGCAGCAATAGTTCTTGGGGTCACGATTAAGCACCTAAACTTTGATGGTTCTAGGTGCTCTGCAAAAAAATGACTCCATCTTCACACCTCTAAAGGGTGTTAGCAGCGTCAAGGCTGAGACCACTTGATGAGAACGGGTGATTTTGGACCAAGTTTTTTTCTAGAGCTTCTGGGGTGCTGAAACTGAAATATGTTGATCTCCACTCATTCTAGAGCAATCCTGTGGTGGTTTCACATCTCTATGTATTTTGTACACTCTGGGGGAAGGTGACCATTTCAAATTACAAATGAATGGGGGTTGAATTAGGGAAAATCCCATCATAAAGTATGTGTAATGGACAGAGTCATATCTCAGCTAAAATAGCTTTAAATGATGTGAAATTGATAGAGGCACCTAACATTGGCCCCCTGATCCAGAATCCTATGTTTCAGGCTTCTATCTCTCCTCGATGGCTACTTCCTTTCAGGGTCATCGTAGCAATACAGTTCCAAGGCCAATTGATTCAGGAGGTTGCAGAGATCACGTGGTGCGATTTTGGAGTCAAAATTCATGGCAGAATTTAAAATATGGCCTTAATTGTTTAAAGGTCGTGAAAGGTCGACGTGTCCACTGGCCATACATTTACATTGACATTTGCAGTGTTTATATTTCCAAAACCATTGATTTTCTAAAGCTGACATTTTGGGACATTCATTCCTGTAGGCAGATCTTCTCGTGTACGAAGTTTGAAGTAAATCAGAGAAATTTGATAAAATGACTCAAAACCCTCCGAGGACAAGAAATCCAATTCCAAGTTGCTACGATCGGTCGAGGTATTGCTGTAAGTGCTGTTGCACAAATGTGTTCATGATACATAATTAGTAATTGGTCCCACAAGTTCATGCAATAAATAAATAAATAAATAAATATACAATTCATCTAATGCAAAGTTAAACATTTAAATATGATGTGAGTAAAATGATTTGTTTCATACAGTTCAAATGTGTAACAGGTAAAAGTGTTGTAACCAACAGTACATTAGTCCACTGTGTTTTACGTTCCGCCCCCGGAACTAATGTTCTCTGTGTAGTACCCCAACGACGGAATTTGTTGATGCACTGTAAACAATCCAACGTGAGCTAAGGAGCAGACGCCTTTCGCGGGGCTCTGTAAAGTGTTTAAGGTTATGATTATCGACGTCTGAAGCTAATAGCAGACAGTCAAAGACACTTTCGAAGGACTTTCATGGACTCAAGAACCTCTTTTCATGACAAGTGGCCAACGAGGTATTTTGTTCTACCTGTAAATGCACCTTTAATTCGTATTCGCGCCAATTTGTATTTTCCTTTGTTTTCATGCTATGTGAAGTGTATTTTACTCATACGTTTGTGCTATGTTGATTCATAGTTCTCACGGCGTGAGCAAGGCATGACTAAGAAGTGAAGCATCAGAGAAAAGACGTGTCCAAGCAATAAACGCCCGTATCAAAGAACTGACCTGTGTCTGTGTTGTTGTAGAGAGAGCTACAGTGAGAACTCGCCTGCTCAACACGGGTAGGAGAGACGACACCGCAGCGGGTAACGGCGCGACGGAGATCCAGCGGAACAGATAAGCAAAGCCCATGACGCATTGTCGCCATAGCAACTGCAAGCAACGGTGATTAGACTGTGTCAAAAGCGCAACTTTTCCTGCTAAAGCCAAGAAGTGCTCTACCACAATCTTCAAGTTAAAGTGGTGTGAGAAGTGGTTCAACTTGGGAACTGCAACTAAGGACTCATGTCTATTAACCTTGCACAATGTGCTTAGCCTGTGTGTTTGGGGATAAATCTAATGTGCTGGTGTTCGTGGTTGTTACATGTTATAAGGTTTAAAGGGGAACTCCATCCCTTAAGTGAGGTTTAACAGCAATATGAATCCATTAGTGAGTGAAAGTCTTTTGTAAAGATTAAAGGAAAAAGGACATTATCAGTTGAAATTAAGATTTGTAAAATTGTGAGTTTTATGAAAGTAACCAAGTTTAAAGGGCAACTAAAGTGAAATTTAAAGGGTAACTCTATTGATATGAAAACCTTTTCTTATGTGAAGGATAAGTGATTTAATGCATTTCTAAGCATATTAGCTCTGCAATTAACGCTTGTTTGGATATTTGTGCCAAAGTGATTTCAAATCTTATTTTTGTTTTGAAAATTGAAGTCCACTTGAAATCCAGATAACTTTAAATGTTGATATAGTTGTCTTGATGCAATATTGAAGTGTATATTTAAAATTAGGCTTCCCATATAGTCTTCACACCGTTATCAAGGATTTCATACAGTTAACAACAGTCCTCGCTTCTCACATTTAGGCTTGCTGTAGCTTACATGTACACATAGTCTAATAGAAATCCAACTCAATATTTGCACATATTCTTTAGCCATTCAAGTTCTCAAAATGTCAGTTTCAAGCACTGAGACCTGCCGTGAAAATGCCAAATCACCTACTCAACCCGAAGCTGACACTGAATCTGCAGAAGAAGTGGAAGGGTTTCGAAGAAGTGAAAGAACCCGAACCCTGACCGAGAAAGGAAGAGAACTTGAAAGGGAAAGGCTTAAGAGTGTACAACGCAGGTTCAGAATCGTCTATGAGAAGTGGAGGTATCACGCAAGAATAGGCAAG
>CAKAOJ020000553.1:102500-139539 GCA_916701645.2 Sebastolobus alascanus
AGTGAAAGCCAGCAAGTGAATATCAGCTTGAACAAACAAAAGTCTTGCGAGATTTATTCACTACAACATAACAAGACTCGAATATCTCATATTTTGGCTGAAGCTTTCAGTAAAGTTACGGAAATACGGACAGCACCACTCTGCCATTGCTGACCACATTGTGGTCAAAGTGGGTCAAACTGGATACAGCATCATAAAATCCAGTGATTAAGATTCAAGCTCTCTGCTGCCATCTTGCGTCTCTAGTTATCAAGTACAGCCCAGATACATCCCCCCCCCTTTTACCGCCGCGACGTCACCCTGGTAACGCGGCGGCAACCGTGCAAAATTAAACGCATCCCATCTGTAGTAATGTTTTTTTTGTGTGTGACTCATGGAGGGCGGCGCCCTCTATTGGCCGGCCGCCACTGATCAGGACACATCTTTTCACTGCTCATTGACAGTGACTAACTGGAGAAGTTTAGAGCGCTCCATGCCATCGATTAGCTAAGTTAGCTCAAAACACAAATATTAAAAGCCAAAAGATCAAAACCATATCATTTATATTCAGACTGGGAGAAGGATTATCTTTTTGTTTCCTCATATTCTAACTCTGTCTGTCTTATCTGCAATGTGAGCATGGCTTTACCAAAGAAGGTCAATTTGGAGCGGCATTTCAAAACGGTGCACTAATAGTTTGACGGTGAATAAAGAAGCGTCAGGTGAAGGCTGAAGAGGGATAGAGCCACCTGAAAGAGTGTATTATATACAGATTCACAATATGTAGTTAGGGAGGGACAGGATCAAAACAGAGGAGTTAGATTTGCAGGGTCTCTGTGGCAGCGGATACATGTTGGATCAATATTTGGGTTGACTCTGGGCAGTCAGCTGTTCCAGTGTGTCCTGTGGATCATTTGGCACTGAATCAGCCCGTGCCTGGCACAGATAGAAGAGTGGTGGACCTTACCAGGACAGCCTCTCAGGTCAAATCATCTTTGCCCTCACCTATTTCCTGAGACCAGGCTGTTCTTAACTTATCAGTTATAGCCTTTAAGGGTCAGACTCTAGAAGAGGGTCAATAGGAGAGGCGGGGGGGTGGATGGGAAACCAGGAAGAGAATAAACATCTTGGTGCATTCAGCAGCTGATTTACGGAGGCAGCAGATCATCAGACTCCATCATGGCTGCTGAGACAGTCTGCTACTATTCTAGCTGGTGTCTGTGTGTTTCAACCTGGGTACATTATTGTCATAGATGATGTCATAGATGATGTCACTGATGGGCTTACCTGAGCAGGTGAGAATCAGGATGGAGTCAGAGGAACTTGATGTTGCACACTCCCTCAGAGCAGATCCAGACTGAACACAGTCAGAGCTGATCCACCACACAGATCTGACTGAGGACTCCTTTCTCTGTTCTACAGAAACAGCAGAGCCACAGTCTGACTCTCTGCAGGCAGCAGCTGCTGTCTTCAGGGTCCAGCCAGAGTAACTCACTGGTCTCCAGTCTCCCTGATGTTTCACCTCCAGTGTTCCTGCACAGCGACTGTCTCCTCCCACCAACCTGACAGACTCTGAACAGAAACAAGAGAGTCGTCAGTAAAAGAAGTGAATTTAAGTAAAGATTAAACTGAGACTTGACTTTATGTATTTATTTCTCTTTTTTTATTTACCTTTTGAGTTGTGATTTTCTTCAGCCTGGAGTCCTGTAGAAATACACAAATATTTAATGTTTTAAAAAATAAAAAAAAAATAAGATAGAACTTTATTAATCCCGAAGGAAATTCTTGTGCCAGAGATTGCTCAAAAAATACAAAAAATACAACAAATTACAACGAGTTTCAAGTGTATAAAATACAAGTGTATAAAATAAAAAGTAAAAACGTACTATTTCTAGCACCAGTGCCTAGTAGAATGACAATTTAAGTAAGTAAGTAGCATTAAGTAAAATGAGTAAATAAGATAAGATAAGTGAAATAGAAAGAAGGTACGGTAAGCTAAAAAACAGAATAGAGGTAATATTGCACATGATGTACCTGAATATTGCACACAATGAACAGTGATATTGCACATGAGAATGAGAAAAGTACTATTGCACATGAAATTGATGTTATCATTGTTCTCAGTGACCGATGTTATCAGTTGTCCTTCCTGCAGAAGGGGGAGGAGTTATATAGTTTGATGGCCACTGGTAGGAACGACCTCCTGTGGCGTTCTGTGTTGGACCTCGGTGGTCTCAGTCTACGGCTGAAGGTGCTCTGGTATGACACCAGAGTGGCGTGCAGGGGATGAGAGGCGTTGTCCCTAATACTGAGTAGTTTCCTCAGCATCCTCCTCTCCGACACTTCCACCAAAGACTCCAGTTCCACTCCCAGGACAGAACCAGCTTTCCTGATGAGCTTATTGAGTCTATTAGCATCGGCTGCCTTCACCCTGCTGCCCCAGCACACTACAGCGTAGAAGATGACGCTGGCCACCACCGAGTCATAGAACATCTGCAGCATGGTTCTGCAGACGTTGAAGGATCTGAGTCTCCTGAGGAAAAACAGGCGGCTCTGACCCTTCTTCTGGTTCCTGTCCCCAAGAAAAAGCACCCAAACACCCTCAGTGACTACAGACCAGTGGCTCTGACTTCACATGTCATGAAGTCACTGGAAAGGCTAGTCCTGAAGCACCTACGCTCGCTGGCCGAGCCATCACTAGACCCTCTGCAGTTTGCTTATCAGCCCCGCATCGGAGTGGATGACGCCATCATCTTTCTGCTGCACAGGGCTTATACACACCTGGAAGAGGCAGGCAGCAATGTGAGAGTCATGTTTTTTGACTTCTCCAGTGCTTTTAACAGCATACGACCTGCCCTGCTCAGGACTAAGCTACTGGACATGCAGGTGGATGCTCCACTAGTGGCCTGGATCACCAACTACCTCACAGGTCGGCCACAGTATGTGAGGCTGCAGAACATCGTGTCGGACACAATACTGAGCAGCACGGGGGCTCCTCAAGGAACGGTCCTGTCTCCCTTCCTGTTCACGCTCTTCACCTCTGACTTCAGATACTGCTCACAGTCCTGCCACCTGCAGAAGTTTTCGGACGACTCTGCCATTGTGGGCTGTATCAGCAGGGGTCAGGAGGATGAGTACAGGAGAGTGGTGGACAGCTTTGTGGAATGGTGTGACCTAAATCAACTGCAGCTCAACATCACAAAGACCAAGGAGCTGGTGGTTGACTTTAGGAAACAAAGGACCAATCCTGAACCAGTCAACATCAGGGGGACAGAGGTGGACATCGTTGAGGACTACAAGTACCTTGGCGTCCACTTGGACAATAAAATGGACTGGTCTAAAAACACACAGGCTCTGTACAAGAAGGGTCAGAGCCGCCTGTTTTTCCTCAGGAGACTCAGATCCTTCAACGTCTGCAGAACCATGCTGCAGATGTTCTATGACTCGGTGGTGGCCAGCGTCATCTTCTACGCTGTAGTGTGCTGGGGCAGCAGGGTGAAGGCAGCCGATGCTAATAGACTCAATAAGCTCATCAGGAAAGCTGGTTCTGTCCTGGGAGTGGAACTGGAGTCTTTGGTGGAAGTGTCGGAGAGGAGGATGCTGAGGAAACTACTCAGTATTAGGGACAACGCCTCTCATCCCCTGCACGCCACTCTGGTGTCGTACCAGAGCACCTTCAGCCGTAGACTGAGACCACCGAGGTCCAACACAGAACGCCACAGGAGGTCGTTCCTACCAGTGGCCATCAAACTATATAACTCCTCCCCCTTCTGCAGGAAGGACAACTGATAACATCGGTCACTGAGAACAATGATAACATCAATTTCATGTGCAATAGTACTTTTCTCATTCTCATGTGCAATATCACTGTTCATTGTGTGCAATATTCAGGTACATCATGTGCAATATTACCTCTATTCTGTTTTTTAGCTTACCGTACCTTCTTTCTATTTCACTTATCTTATCTTATTTACTCATTTTACTTAATGCTACTTACTTACTTAAATTGTCATTCTACTAGGCACTGGTGCTAGAAATAGTACGTTTTTACTTTTTATTTTATACACTTGTATTTTATACACTTGAAACTCGTTGTAATTTGTTGTATTTTTTGTATTTTTTGAGCAATCTCTGGCACAAGAATTTCCTTCGGGATTAATAAAGTTCTATCTTATCTTATCTTATCTTATCTTATCTAAATAAAAATACATTATTGTTAAAGTTCCTCATTAATGATAAGCTTCTACAAAAACAACTCTAAAAGCTCTAAAAACAACAACTATAAAAGCACATTGCTATTTAACTAAAACTCATTTTTATGTTTAAATCATGTCAATAAATGAGTTTTAGTTAAATAGCAATGTGCTTTTATAGTTGTTGTTTTTTCAGAATTATATGACTAAGATTTTTCTGAACATCTGGCAAAAAAAATATCATTTCTGTTGCACAATAAAAACATTTCTGAGTTGCAAGTCTTTTTCATGATCTAAACATAGTAGCCAGAAATGCCACATCTTCCTTGCTTAATTAGTACAATAACCTACATTTTGAAATTTATTATATTATTATCTTATTAGTTATATTTGTATGTTTCTTCCATTATTTCATGTTTCAGCTTTTTTATTTTTACAAAAAGAGAAAAAACTTAAGTAATATCCAGTAACCTGGATTTCTAAATATAATCCCAAATTCTTTACTAGTCAAATGTTTAAGTTACTAGTTTATTGAATTTCACGTCAGTATTTCAGAATTAGTAGAAGCTTATCATTAATGAGTAACTTTAACAATAATGTATTTTTATTTTCGTGTCACACTATCACGTTTCAGATTTACTAAAGAAACAGTCTCAACAGATAATGCCTAGCCTGACTGAGAAGATGATCATGCAGTATAAAGTTTAAATGTTTTTATGTCATTCAAAAAGTAACTATGTTAGGGAAAACTGAATGATAACAATATCCTCGAGTGTTTCCACCTGCAGCTCCTCTTCCTCCACATCTGAGCTGCTGACAAGAAAACAGAGTTTAAACACCTAAAATTAAATCAGTAAAACATTTTAAAAAGAATTGTGCAAATCCTGAACTAACTGGCCACTAGTGTAAAATATTAATATTACAACCTGTACTGATCACAGTCTCTACATATATGTAGTCCTGTCACAGAGGAAAGATTAGATTTAACATTTGTTCAACGTGATTTTCTTGATAAACCCGTTTCTACTGTCTGTATTCACATAACAAGTGTTACTGATATGAGGTCAACTATTCACACCATGAAGCAAAGAAACCGACTGCATTAAAAACACAACGAGCACAGATGAAAAACAAGAACTCCCAACACCTGCAGCTTCATCACATTCCTGCTGTTTTTAACAAAAACACACCTGCCAGGTGTTATTTACCTGCACTGTACGTAGACAAGGTTTCAGCCATAAGTACCTGTACTGTAGGTGTCACAACTAACATTTATCAGACAGTTAGACTCAACAACATGAACACTGTGATGCTGATCAGAGAGTGAAAACAGAACTGCTCCAAGTATCAATCTGAATTATGATTATCAGCTGAAGAAACACCTCACTGATATTCATTATTAACATTATACAGGACAACCTCACATTTATTGATCAGAGTCAAACTGTTACAACTAAATATACCAATAAAGTTGAACACAGACTGAGCTGTCTCACCTTAAACAAGCTGTTTACTTTAAACACAGAATATCTTCGATTCATGAAGTAAACCACTAATGTAATATCATATGAATGACAGCTAAAATTATCTTTTGTTTGTTAAAAACTACCTCAGGTTACTTACAAAGCAAGTTTATGATTATTAATAAAAATGTATTGTGTTGACAACTGTGCAGTGCTGGAGGAAGTATTCAGATCCTAAATAAATGTAATAATACCACACTGTAAAAATACTCTGTAACAAGTAAAAGTCTTGCATTGAAAATGTTTCTTCAGTAAAAGCATGTAAGTAAAATCAGGAAAAATGCACTTTAAGTATTAAAAGAAAGACAATGTCCCCTGTGAATGTTATATTATGACATATTATATCATTAAATAGATCTATATATAATAAAATAATTAAAAAGGAAAAGCAGCAAATCGTCACATTTGTGAAGCTGGAAACATGAAATGATTTTGCTTAAAAAATGACATAATCAAAAATAGGTGCCAATTAATTTCAGTCAATCGATTAATAAGTTAATCGACTAATCGTTTCAGCTGTGCATTTTCATATGTTTGTAAAGTAACTAACTGAAGCTGTCAGATAAATGTAGAGCGTAAATGCAGATAAATTGAATAAAAGTACAACTTCTCCCTCTGAAATGTTCTGGAGTAGAAGTATAAATGTACTGGAGTAGAAGTATAAAGTGGCATGAAAGGAAAATACTCAAGTACTTAAAAATCTAGTACTTGAGTAAATGTACTTTCTAACACTGTAACTGTGTAACGTAAGACCGTCAAATCAGCAGAAAAACAGGAGATTGATTTATAGAAAATAATCTATTTAAATCACAATATTAGTAAGAAAAGTCAAAGCTTGATATATATTTTTTAAATGTTCAGCCCAACTGGCTATGTTAGCTAAAGCTAATCAGATGAATATGTCTAGTTAGCTAAAGACCACTTTAACTAGCTAACAGCTAACTAAATAAAGATAGCTTACTAAGGTTAGTTTGCTAACTATCAGCTAACTAAATAAAGATAGCTTACTAAGGTTAGTTTGAGTGTAAATAAATAAAAGTCATAGTATAGTGTGTCAAATAAATAAACAAAAAGTTGTGATATAGTATGTCAAATAAATAAATAAAAAGTCATAGTATAGTGTGTCAAATAAATAAAAGTCATAGTATAGTATGTCAAATAAATAAATAAAAGTCATAGTATAGTGTGTCAAATAAATAAAAGTCATAGTATAGCATGTCAAATAAATAAATAAAAGTCATAGTATAGTATGTCAAATAAATAAAAGTCATAGTATAGTATGTCAAATAAATAAATAAAAGTCATAGTATAGTATGTCAAATAAATAAAAGTCATAGTATAGTATGTCAAATAAATAAATAAAAGTCATAGTATAGTATGTCAAATAAATAAATAAAAGTCATAGTATAGTATGTAAAATAAATAAAAGTCATAGTATAGTATGTCAAATAAATAAAAAAAGTCGTAATATAGTATGTCAAATATATAAATAAAAGTCATAGTATAGTATGTCAAATAAATTAGTAAGTCATGGTATAGTATGTCAAAAAATAGATAAAAGTCATAGTATAGTATGTCAAAAAAAAAAAAAAAAAGTCATAGTATAGTATGTCAAATAAATAAACAAAAGTCGCAATATAGTATGTCAAATAAATAAACAAAAGTCGTAATATAGTATGTCAAATAAATAAATAAAAGTCGTAATATAGTATGTCAAATAAATAAATAAAAGTCATAGTATAGTATGTCAAAAAAATAAATAAAAGTCATGGTATAGTATGTCAAATAAATAAATAAAAGTCATAGTATAGTATGTCAAATAAATAAAAAAAGTCGTAATATAGTATGTCAAATATATAAATAAAAGTCATAGTATAGTATGTCAAATAAATTAGTAAGTCATGGTATAGTATGTCAAAAAATAGATAAAAGTCATAGTATAGTATGTCAAATAAATAAATAAAAGTCATAGTATAGTATGTAAAATAAATAAAAGTCATAGTATAGTGTGTCAAATAAATAAAAGTCATAGTATAGCATGTCAAATAAATAAATAAAAGTCATAGTATAGTATGTCAAATAAATAAAAGTCATAGTATAGTATGTCAAATAAATAAATAAAAGTCATAGTATAGTATGTCAAATAAAAAAATAAAAGTCATAGTATAGTTGTCAAAAAAATAAAAATCATAGTATAGTATGTCAAATAAATAAATAAAATCATAGTATAGTATGTCAAATAAATAAAAGTCATAGTATAGTATGTCAAATAAATAAATAAAAGTCATAGTATAGTATGTCAAATAAATAAATAAAAGTCATAGTATACTGTGTCAAATAAATAAATAAAAGTCATAGTATAGTATGTCAAATAAATAAATAAAAGTCATAGTATAGTATGTCAAATAAATAAATAAAAGTCGTAGCATAGTATGTCAAATAAATAAACAAAAAGTCTTAATATAGTATGTCAAATAAATAAATAAAAGTCATAGTATAGTATGTCAAATAAATAAATAAAAGTCATAGTATAGTATGTCAAATAAATAAATAAAAGTCATAGTATAGTATGTCAAATAAATAAACAAAAAGTCGTAATATAGTATGTCAAATAAATAAATAAAAGTCATAGTATAGTGTGTCAAATAAATAAATAAAAGTCATAGTATAGTATGTTAAATAAATAAATAAAAGTCATAGTATAGTATGTCAAATAAATAAATAAAAGTCATAGTATAGTATGTCAAATAAATAAATAAAAGTCATAGTATAGTATGTCAAATAAATAAATAAAAGTCATAGTATAGTGTGTCAAATAAATAAATAAAAGTCATAGTATAGTGTGTCAAATAAATAAAAGTCATAGTATAGTATGTCAAATAAATAAATAAAAGTCATAGTATAGTATGTCAAATAAATAAAAGTCATAGTATAGTATGTCAAATAAATAAATAAAAGTCATAGTATAGTATGTCAAATAAATAAATAAAAGTCATAGTATAGTGTGTCAAATAAATAAATAAAAGTCATAGTATAGTATGTCAAATAAATAAATAAAAGTCATAGTATAGTATGTCAAATAAATAAATAAAAGTCGTAGCATAGTATGTCAAATAAATAAACAAAAAGTCGTAATATAGTATGTCAAATAAATAAATAAAAGTCATAGTATAGTATGTCAAATAAATAAATAAAAGTCATAGTATAGTATGTCAAATAAATAAATAAAAGTCATAGTATAGTATGTCAAATAAATTAAAAAAAAGTCGTAATATAGTATGTCAAATAAATAAATAAAAGTCATAGTATAGTGTGTCAAATAAATAAATAAAAGTCATAGTATAGTATGTCAAATAAATAAATAAAAGTCATAGTATAGTATGTCAAATAAATAAATAAAAGTCATAGTATAGTATGTCAAATAAATAAAAGTCATAGTATAGTATGTCAAATAAATAAAAAAAGTCGTAATATAGTATGTCAAATATATAAATAAAAGTCATAGTATAGTATGTCAAATAAATTAATAAGTCATGGTATAGTATGTCAAAAAATAGATAAAAGTCATAGTATAGTATGTCAAAAAAAATAAATAAAAGTCATAGTATAGTATGTCAAATAAATAAACAAAAGTCGTAATATAGTATGTCAAATAAATAAACAAAAGTCGTAATATAGTATGTCAAATAAATAAATAAAAGTCATAATATAGTATGTCAAATAAATAAATAAAAGTCATAGTATAGTATGTCAAAAAAATAAATTAAAGTCATGGTATAGTATGTCAAATAAATAAATAAAAGTCGTAGTATAGTATGTCAAATAAATAAATAAAAGTCATAGTATAGTATGTCAAATAAATAAATAAAAGTCATAGTATAGTATGTCAAATAAATTAGTAAGTCATAGTATAGTATGTCAAAAAATAAAAAAAAGTCATAGTATAGTATGTCAAATAAATAAATAAAAGTCGTAATATAGTATGTCAAATAAATAAATAAAAGTCATAGTATAGTATGTCAAAAAATAAATAAAAGTCATAGTATAGTATGTCAAATAAATAAATAAAAGTCATAGTATAGTAGATAGATAGATAGATAGATAGATACTTTATTGATCCTGAAGGAAATTTAGGCATCCAGTAGCTTAAATAACAAGTCCAACACCAATACACCTTAAAAAGAGATACAAACGAATATAAAGTGAAATAAAATAAAAATAAGATAACATAAGTACAGCAGTGAAGTGTCATTGTGCCATTTGTAGTGCAAATAGTGCAAATAGTGCATATGAATATGGATATGAATACAATACAATAGCCACCATACTGAGGATGTGTGGCAGCAGAGAGGCAGTGTGTCTGTCTATAGTTAAAGTTATAGTATGTCAAATAAATAAATAAAAGTCATAGTATAGTATGTAAAATAAATAAATAAAAGTCATAGTATAGTATGTAAAATAAATAAATAAAAGTCATAGTATAGTATGTCAAATAAATAAATAAAAGTCATAGTATAGTATGTAAAATAAATAAATAAAAGTCATAGTATAGTATGTCAAATAAATAAATAAAAGTCATAGTATAGTATGTCAAATAAATAAACAAAAAGTCTTAATATAGTATGTCAAATAAATAAATAAAAGTCATAGTATAGTGTGTCAAATAAATAAATAAAAGTCATAGTATAGTATGTCAAAAAAAAAATAAGTCATAGTATAGAATGTCGAAAAAATAAAAAAAACTCATGGTATAGAAGGTCAAAAAATAAATAAAGTCATAGTATAGTATGTCAAAACATAAAAAAAGTCATAGTATAGTATGTCAAAACATAAAAAAATCAAAGTATAGTATGTTGAAAAATTAAAAAATTGTTTTGTGTGAATATTGCATGATAGAAATATGACATTAACGCTAGTTAACACCAGATACAAACACGTGTAGCAACACATTCATCCTGCACACCCACATAACGGGAAGAAGCTCGGCTAAAAGCTCATGCAGATCATTTTTACCGTAACAAAACTCAACTCCAACACCAAGAACTAAATGAGCACACTAACAAAAACACGCTCTGGGTGCATGCTAGAGATTTAACTACTTCATGCTACCCACACCAACAACACTCCTTCGCTCCGCAGACTAAAACGACCAAAACTCACCGATGCCGCAGCCGAAGAGAAGAAAAAATAAACTTCACTTAATACAGACATAAATGATGTCTTACATTTGCTGTTGTGTGGTCAAAAGTTGTGTTTGAGGGATCATCTCTGAGTAAATTCTAGCCGTCTGTATTCATGGCATGGAGGAGGCTTTGCACTCGTCCAACATCAAGCATTTTTTATTGCACTACGATCAAACACTTTTTAACCCTAACCCTTTTTTATTGCACCCCCCCCTCCTATCAATGACCTTTTGACCACCAACACATCCAGATACATCCAAACATCTATGCATTGTTATTGCACCTCAATCAAACACCTCCGTGGGGTACGAGCACGTGCAGGACCACACTCACGTCATATAACGGGGGGTTGACACACTGACAGCTGCAACAACAACACCACGATCAAACACTTCCGCATTTTTATTGTCGCCACCTATCAAATGACATTTTGGTCACCGTCACATCCAGATACATTCCAAACATCTATGCATTGTTATTGCCCCTCAATCAAACCTTTTTTAACCCTAACCCCCTTTTTTATTGCCCATCCCTGTTATCACTACCACATTGTTATTGCCCCAATAGGGAGGGGTGGAGGGGGGACACGTACTCGTGCACAAGCACGGGCACACGCACACACATGCACTCACGTGCACGCGCATTTTCACATGCACGCGCAAAGTCGCCATACGATTACTACTGACATCGACGGACCGACCTCAGGAAAACGGCGTCAGTCGTCCGGCCAGAAAACAAATAGGTAAAACCTTCAGGTATTTACAATATCATGAAATGTATTTCAATCAAGAATAGGTACGATGTAATATGCGTGCATTCTAATGGTTGTGCTTGCATTTAGTTTGTTTTGTGTTTGTTGTTATGTGCAGGGATTGATCCATGGATTAGGATGGTTTGTAATATGGTGTCTCAGGGTGAGTAGAGATCTACTTGGTGTGTTCAGGGCCAGGCAGCATCACTCTCACATCCCACTTCATCCACATTATGTCTGAGTAACCTCAACCAGAACCTGACCAGTAGAATTATAAACTGAAACATACCTTACGTTTACTTTGACTTTATTAGTATACTACTTTGTATATTCATGTACTCATATGTGTGTGTGTTCATGCAGCCACATGTTTACTGCAGTCACTTGTTTTTGTAAAATGCCACATCACTGTTATCTACCACAGATGATCTCAGCCGATTAGCTGTTGCAACACAAACAGTTTATATGCCACAGACTACACGTTAGATCACAGCACATTTATTTGTTGCACCATAGTTCTGCCCCTCTCAACTGCGACCAAAAAGACAAAAAAAGTTAATGTAATAAATAGTGCTTGATAATATATGTGTGATGGTAAAAAAAAATAACTTTATTATTCACTTGAAAATTTTGATCTTTGACGGATGAGTAATGATGAGGGTTTCTTAATCTCATAAATTCATGGGATCTATGTTATAATAACACATAGAAATGTGAGTGTGTGTGCCCATATTCAGTATATTTCTGTCTACGTACATGCATATATATCGATGCACAAGCATGTGTTTTTGTTACTGAACTCATTTTTTAAATAAATTGTACAATAGTTGTACACTTGAATATCTGCTTGCAATTATTTTCCCTAGACTGCTGCTTTCAGAGCTAGTTATTAATTAAGTTATTACTAAAACCAATGATAATCGAATGCAGAGGCAATTATGTAATATGATAAAGAGTAGATATATTTATATAGTCTTACAGTTACAACCGGCCCTTTGAGGGCAACCATAATGCTGATGTGGCCCGGGATGAAGTTGAGTTTGACACTCCTGATCTAGACACTTGGGAACCAGATTAGACACTACGTGCCAAAAGTTGGAAATAATTTCAAGTGTGGCAAACATGCACTTGTTCCAATCTTCTTCATGTTTACAAAGTCCATTCGTGTGTGTGAGAGGGTGTCACAGCCAAAATTTCAGCACCCTAGTACATTACAGTTCAATGTTATGAAGTTTCTCTTTTCTTCATGTTTTTACATTAAAGCTGCAGTGTGTAAAAAATAAACTTTTTCTGATCTTCTTCATTTTTGCAGCATGTGCTGAGAGCGCAGATAATTGAGAAAACTTTGAATTATCATAACTCCGAGGGGGAAAGGGCCAGAGCTCCAGTTTTCAGCCCCCTCGATCATCGTAAAGTTTAGTTAATTTAGAGCCCTTTCCCTGATTTTTAGGACCCAAGGACGGGCCCCAAAGGGAAAGGTTTTGAGTCCCCACTTGGAGTTTTGGACCCCATGTTAAGGTCTCTGAATTGGACACCTTATCTCCCCAGGACCATAAGTACAGTTATGATCTGAATTTACTGAAATAATGGTGATAATAATTGGTGCAATATTAGACACATCGTTTTAAATACTTATCTTACATTTCATTTTTTAAACACAATATCATGTTAGATATGAACATTATGTCTATGTATAAATGTCTATGTATATATATGTCTATGTATACATGTCTATGTATAAATGTCTATTTATGAATGTCTCTGTATACATGTGTATCTACATGTCTATGGTCTCTCCCGTTTTTGACCTCAGTGATGAATACGTTGGGTTTCCTGTGGCTGCTTCACAATAAAAGTCTCATTGTGTTTGTCCAGTTGAGGTTGTTTTAATGTGAAGCAGCAGCAGCAGGAAATGTTGTGTTATCATCAGCAGTAACTTAATGCAGCTCCGATCTGTCTGTCGGAGAGTGAACAGGAAACACTGAGGCTGATATCAATCAGAGCAGCTTACAAACAGCATCACGTGTGAAAGATTATAACCATAGCTGTCAAAGTTAATGCGTTAAGGCAAATATGTTTTAATGCCATTAATTTCTTTAATACATGAAAACAACTTCTGATTTTTAGGTTGTAGCAGCTCAGTTTCAAAGCTAGAGTAAAGATACTGGTATCATATGAAACTAGAAAACATAAGGAAAAGGCATGT
This sequence comes from Sebastolobus alascanus, assembly GCA_916701645.2. NCBI lineage: Eukaryota > Metazoa > Chordata > Actinopteri > Perciformes > Sebastidae > Sebastolobus > Sebastolobus alascanus. Next base: position 116,336 of record CAKAOJ020000553.1, read on the forward strand.
CCACTTTCAAAAGGGTCCCTTGACCTCTGACCTCCAGATATGTGAATGTAAATGGGTTCTATGGGTACCCACGAGTCTCCCCTTTACAGACATGCCCACTTTATGATAATCACATGCAGTTTGGGGCAAGTCATAGTCAAGTCAGCACACTGACACACTGACAGCTGTTGTTGCCTGTTGGGCTGCAGTTTGCCATGTTATGATCTGAGCATATTGTTTTATGCTAAATGCAGAACCTGTGAGGGTTTCTGGACAATATCTGTCATTGTTCTGTGTTGTTAATGATTTACAATAATAAATATATACATATATTTGCATAAAGCAGCATATTTGTCCACTCCCATGTTGATAAGAGTATTAAATACTTGACAAATCTCCCTTTAAGGTACATTTTGAACAGATAAAAAAATATGCCATTAATTTGTGATTAATCGTGATTAACTATTTTAATTGATTGACTTTCCTAATTATAACTTCAATGTGTACGATTTTACAGAATCCATTTCCCTTTTTGTTTTTTCTTCCTTTGAGTGTGGAGCTGCTGTGATGTGATGTGTGTGGGGGGGTGATCAGTGTCGGCCCGCCCTATACGCTGAATATTCAGCTGCGTAGGGCCGCACCTTTTTCCTTTAAATTAGTGCTGTCAATCAATTCAGATATTTAATCGTGATTAATCACATGATTGTCCATGATTAATCACGATTAATCACAAATTTATCTTACATTTTTTATCTGTTCAGAATGTACCTTAAAGGGAGATTTGTCAAGTATTTAATCCTCTTATCAACATGGGAGTGAACAAATATGCTGCTTTATGCAAATGTATGTATATATTTAATATTGGAAATCACGTTAACTTTGACAGTACTAATTGCAATACAGTGATCAATCGCTTATGTTGCTCTTTCTCTCCCCTCCTCTCCTCTCCTCTCCTCTCCTCTCCTCTCCTCTCCTCTCCTCTCCTCTCCTCTCCTCCCCTCCTCTCCTCTCCTCTCCTCTCCTCTCCTCTCCTCTCCTCTCCTCTCCTCTCCTCTCCTCTCCTCTCCTCTCCTCTCCTCTCCTCTCCTCTCCTCCCCTCCTCTCCTCTCCTCTCCTCTCCTCCCCTCCTCTCCTCTCCTCTCCTCTCCTCTCCTCTCCTCTCCTCTCCTCTCCTCTCCTCTCCTCTCCTCTCCTCAACAATCCACATGTACACAGAGAAACACAAACAATGTAAACCACAAACAACATACTGTATGTTGCACATAACTCATATTACACAAGACCTATATAAAAACAGAATAAATAGAAGATAAAAATAGAAAATGCCATGACGCTATCGCACAACCCTCAGCCTCAAGAAACATTATTTAAACAAACGAGTTCTTAAAACGGTTCAGTTTGCATCGAGGGACTCTGTATCGTCTGCCAGATGGTAAGAGCTCATACTCAGAGTGGAAAAAAATATGAATGTAAATGAAATATATGTATAAAAATGTGTGAATAATAACACATGATGTTTAAAGCAGAGTCCTACCTGAGCTCCACAGCAGCAGCAGCAGCACCAACAGGTGATCCATGATGTCCAGGTAGACCGTCTGTCTGCTCTGTGTGTTCTGTCCTGCAGCTTCACTCATCACTTACTTCTCTGTAGTTTTACACATGATATCTATTCTTCTCTGAACTACATTTCTGTGGAACTGATATGTTGATAAGAAGCTGCTGACAGATTACTAATTATAGGACTGTGGTTTTTGTTACCGTGACAACCAGGGCAGGCTGAGATGTTGCTGTCAGATTAATGCTGTCAGAGTGTTCTCATCATTTCCAAGTAAATGTGTTGACATCAGCAGAGAGTCGTTCAGAGGAGACTGAACTACAGCTGTAACTAACCATTATATTAATATTTGATGAATCTGTCCATTCTGTTATTCAGTAATCAATCATTGAGGAAGGAACAGTGCTGATCATAAATGGTGCTGGATGATGTTTTAGTGTTTCAGTGTGTCGTCTCCTTGTTAACTGCTGCTTGTTTAACTGACTGTGTCTCACTCGGTTCACTGACATCATGTTTCTGTGTTGTTGGACTTGAATGAGTCCTTCAGAAAGCTGCAGGATGTCTTCAGCTCTGCTGCTTTCTTTATTCATATCAACTCATGTTTCAGTCTCTGCCTTTTATCTTGAAATTGATCTGAAGCTGTGAATATTTGTTTCAGTCCCGCCCACTGTTTAAGTGAGGCTGGAACACCAACCGATTGGTTCATCTGGCTGTCAATCAACAGATCAATATCTCGGATGTTTCTGAGCACAATCTCATGATTATGACTTAATATTTAATAATAATGACTTTATATCTCATGATTATGACTTAATATCTAACAATAATGACTTAATATCTCATAATTATGACTTAATATATAACAATAATGACTTAATATCTCATAATTATGACTTAATATTGTTAGGGTGTGAGTTTAAAGGGTGGACCCAAACGCAGTGACCAGGCAGAAAGATAAATATAAATAAAAGCGAGCTTTAATAATGAAGCTGAAGTCTCCAAACAAAAACCGACAGGCATCAAAAACCCAGCAGCAGATTCAGACTGTCTGAGGTTCATAGTGAGGTCTATCTGTAGGCCAATTCGCTGATATATAATGTTAACATAGTTTTGAAAATGCCTAAATTTGCTGTGATTGGCTTATGTGAATTTGAGGGTAGACGAGGAACTCCTCTTATTACTGTATACGCTGATATATAATGTTTGTCATGTCCTCCTCATCTCATGGGGGGCCGTGAGGAGTGGAGCGGGGAGGGGCAGAAAACATCTTAAGACAGGTTAGACTGATTTTGAACAAAACAGCATAGTTTCCTGTTAACATACAGTAAGAGCTGGGGGCTTTTATTTTGAAAAACTAGGTGAATCACTAGTTTCCTGTTATCATACAATGAGAGTTGGGGGCTTTTATACACAGGTGTAATTAATAACCTTAATTATGGCCCTGATCCATTGAAGCCTTGAAGTGCTTCTCAATTCAACATTTTTCGCCTCCTCGATCCTCGATCCTCGATCCTCCGTCCGTGACCCGGAAATCGATCTCAGCGCTGTATCTTGAAGGACGTCCCAATTCCTAAAATGCGTCTGGAGGAGCGAGGATCGAAGAGCGAGGAGGCTTGCCGAAGGAGCTATGAGCGAGGATACACCAGTGTATCCTCCACGGAAGTTGTTTACCGACCGACACGCCCCCTTATTGGATATCGTTTATTGATTGGACGCTGCGCCGATCGGGACTGATCTGATACACGTCAACATCACCGAGTTTTATACCAGATCGAAGACAGATCACAGATTAAACGTTTATAGTTTAGTTGTCTTCTGATTCACCATCTAGTTATAATCTGTGTTAATTGTAGGTGTGAACAACAAACTGCAGTATCTCTGCTTCACACACCGCGGGTGAAGGAGTCTGTACTGAAAGAGCTTTATAACACCTGATAACCAACGGACCTCAAACAACTTTCTTCATTTATTAGAAAGAGTTTTCTTTTCATGATCTGTTAGTTCCTCCATTAACTTTTACTAAGGATACAGTTAAAGTCAGAGAGAAGGAGGATCTGTCTTTTACACCTTTTACATCATTTATCTTCATTTCCATTTAGTCACATGTGAGGCTGATAATTCCTGAGCGTCGGGTTTGATAGGAGTCTTTATTAGTATTAGATCAGTTCAGACATAAACAGCTGTTAATGCCGACTGACAGCTGATCCAGCTGTGATCAGCTGCTGCTGTCATCAGAAACGGATGTCGCTTCACGTGAAGCTTCAGAGGAAAGGACGTATCATGGGTCCGTCCCAAAGCGCTTAATTGCATCTTCGTTTCCCTCACTTGCGTCTCATCCTTGCGTCAAAGTGTCCATCCCAAAGCGCTTATTTGTCGTTTCCTCGCTCCTCGATCCTCGGGTGAACCGGAAGTTGTTCTGGTGCGCCATCTTGAAGACCGTCCCAAAGCACTTATTTGTGCATCGAGGAGCGAGGATCGAGGATCGAGGAGGGATCTCTGAGGAGCGATGATCGAGGATACACGAGAGCAGCCTCGACGGAAGTCTTTTACCGACCGACACGCCCCCTTATTGGATATCAGTTACTGATTGGACGCTGCGCCGATCGGACTGATCTATTAACTTTACCTCTTAACATCGCTGAAGTTTTATACCTGAGTGAAGACAGATCACAGATTAAATGTTTTATAGTTTAGTTGTCTTCTGATTCACCATCTAGTTAATATCTGTGTTAACTGTAGCTCTGAACAGCAGCAGAAGGTCCTGCAGTATCTCTCATTCACACACTGCGAGTGAAGCAGCCTGTCACTGAGAGGGGTTTATAAAACCTGACAAACGGGACCTAAAACATCTTTCTGCATTTATTAGAAAGATTTTTCTTTTCATGATCTGTTATTTCCCCCGTTAACTTATATTAATGATACTATTAAAGTCAGAGAGAGAAGGAGAGTCTGTCTGTCAGCAACAAACACCTGTTACATTATTTATCTTCTTTTCCATTCAGTCACATGTGAGGCTGATAATTCCTGAACGTCGGGTTTGATATGAGTTACATCATTTACATTTTCCCTGAAACATTCAGCCTGATAAATAATGTCCAGTGTTCAAAAGACCCCATAGTCATATTATGGGTTATTAAATAATGAATTCACAATCAGAATATCGATAACTACAGATGCTAATAATGAATAAATAATATAAAAATATTGTGCCAGTAGAACAACTGTGTGTCTTTATTAGTATTATTAGTACAGTTCAAACACAAACTCCATCTAAAGTCTCTATAGCTGTTAAAGCCGACTGACAGCTGATCCAGATGTGATCAGCTGCTGCTGTCATCAGAAACAGACGTCGCTTCACGTGACGCTTCAGAGGAAACGACGTCTCAATTCCCTTAAAACGCATTTCCTCGTTTCCTCTCTCCTCGCATGGTTTCCTTGCGTCTCTCCATGCTTCCCTGGTGGGAGGGACTAAGACGCAAGGATGAGACGCAAGTGAGGGAAACGAAGATGCAATTAAGAGCTTTGGGACGGACCCCATATGTCCTCTCTTCCTCTCTCCTCGAGTCTCTTCCTCGCCTCCTCCGCTCGCATCTCTCGTGGGCGGGACTAAGACGCTCCTCGAGGAGTCGAGGAGAGGAATCGAGCCGTATAAAATGACAAATGGGAAAGACCCATAGAGAATCACTAATAATCACATTTAATAATCATTATTAATCACTATTAATAATGATTATTAATCACCATTAATAATCAAAATTAGAGGTTGACCGATTAATCGGGCCGATTTTTTGACAGTTTTTCATAATCGGCATCGGCCGATGCCTGAGCATATTAAGCCGATTATTAAACAGGCAGATCTGCGGGCAGCCCAGTGTTGTTGCTGTGGAAACACGTGTGACTCCGCCCCTTGTGTGTCAATCAAATTGCCATTCTGCCGGGAGAAACCGGTAGGCTTTAATTCTTCTCTTTCAAAGCCCTACATATTTAATTGGTTAGATGTGAAATGCTCCGACGTTATCAATTCTGTATTTGGTAACGGAGAATTTCTCTCCGTCGGTGACGTTAGCTGTGTGCGGGGCGGAGCAGCTCTCACATACACACTGCTGCAGCTCTCACATACACACTGCTGCAGCTCTCACATACACACTGCTGCAGCTCTCACATACACACTGCTGCAGCTCTCACATACACACTGCTGCAACTCTCACATGCACGCTGCTGCAGCTCTCACATGCACGCTGCTGCAGCTCTCACATACACACTGATGCAACTCTCACATGCACACTGCTGCAGCTCTCACATACACACTGCTGCAGCTCTCACATACACACTGATGCAGCTCTCACATACACACTGCTGCAGCTCTCACATACACACTGCTGCAGCTCTCACATACACACTGATGCAGCTCTCACATACACACTGATGCAGCTCTCACATACACACTGCTGCAGCTCTCACAGACACACTGCTGCAGCGCAGTGTTCAGACACACACACGCACACACGCACACACACACACACACACACACAGAGCTTCTCCTCTCAGGAACTATAGCGGGGAAAACTAAACTTATAAAGCGTGATTACACTTTACTAGAGTTGATGCTGACACTTGTCATAAGTGCAAGTTTGCGTGTGAAGGCGGAAACACGAGCAATCTGTCGAAACATTTAGCAAAAAGTTCACTTCCTCATTAAACGTCTCTACGGGTCCTTCACAGCCTCTATGACGTCACTGGCCTGTGTAGTCCACAGCAGATATGAGCAGCAGGCTGTGTAATACGAGTGAACAAAGTTATTATTATTTTTTGATCACTTAGATTATGGCCATATAGCTTGTAACAGTGTCTGTCAACAAACATAAATAAAAAACATGCTTTAGGACAGTTTTTGAAAGATGCTTAAAAGGTTTTGAGCCCTGCACTATTACTACTATTAACCATCATGCACAAAATAAAATATGCACTGCAGTGCAGACACAAAGTGCAAATTGGAGAGACAGACCATAAGTGTTGTTCAATAAATGTTTACTTAAGTTAAGACATTTTGTGTATTATTTGTTATTATTAAGCTGTTATATTTTATCATATGGAGGAAAAAAAGAAAACCAGCCAAACATATCGGCAAAAAAAAAATCGGCATCATATATCGGCCATCGGCTGTCCTGATTCTGTAAAAAATCGGCATCGGCCATAAAAAACCCATATCAGTCGACCTCTAATCAAAATGACAGCATATCACATTCAATCTCAATAAAATCAATTCATTTCAATAAATAACAAAAAAAAAAAGATTAAATAAACAAATTAAGTATAAAAAACTGAGTGAAATAGAAAAAAAAAATTGAATAAAACAAACAAATAAAATGCAATAAAACAAAATAAATGTGAACCAAAAAAAAAGATAAACAAAATGAAATAAAACACACAGTTACAAACACAGAGAAAGATGTTTGAGTCCTGGTTCAACTTCATCATCTGAACAGAATATATTTAAATAAATATATATAAATAAATATAAATAAACAAACAAATAAACAAACAAATAAATAAATAAATATATTATATATTATATTTTAAATATATATATATATATATATATATATATATATAAATATATATATATATATATATATATATATATATATATATATATGTAAATATATATATATGTACATATGTAAACTGTATGTACTGTCTAATAATGTTACATTGAATCAGATAACAGTCACAGGAGACATTTTATTGCACAATGAGTACTTTTACTACATACTGTACATGGTGCTGCTAAATAAGCATTATGTACTTATGCAAGTACTTAAGTACATAATGCAAGAACAGAAACATCCATAACTCTTGGTACAAAAACCCAAACAGTTTATCAGAAGAAAAGTCAAGTGAGGTTTGTGTTTAAATCGTGCTTTGGCTCCCTCTACTGGCTCTGCACCTTAACTACTGAACACACACACGCACACACACACACACACACACACACACACATGTACAAATAGCTATGTGCACACTAAAAAATACTGGGTCAAGTTAGTAACCCAGTTTCAGGGTATGTGGGATTTGGGTCTTTCAACTGGGTTGTTTTCTGATGCGGAAGGAATAATGACTCACATATTGGTTTATATAACAAACCTCATAGACCCAATACACAGGTGGCTGGTTTGTTTTGACCCCCCCACCCCCCCCCCGAGGTCATTATTCCCGCCGTAGCCCTCCGCCCCCTGTGTCCGTGAACCGCCCCTGTATTGGCTGGGCTGTTAATTTGCACTATTTAGTGTTTAAATGTGACATTTGTAGAGTTGAACTGTATTGTTTTTTCAGTAGTAATGTTAACTTTTACCTGGTAACTTTGTCTACAAAGATAGTTAACGGAATTGTATCCTATTCCGGACAGTCTTTTGCTAACATTCTACTAAAATCCCACTTTACTAATATAAATGATCGTGTGATGTTTTCAGTTAATTTAATGGTGTAAAACTAAAGTCTACCTCCTTACCTTTCTATCTGCATATCCTATTAATCATTTACTTTATCTTTGTCTCTACCAGAGTCGGCAAAAGGATGTTAACGCCGGTGAATTAGCCGTGCGCCACCCTTGGCCTACCTCGGACAAACCCTATTTTCTTGCTGTAAACCCCATGGATGTATTAAACACTGGGCGCTGCTGGCTTTTCCGGGGAATGACGCTGTTCTTGTGTCTCCCAATGTAACATCAATGCTGTCAACACATCCGGTACCGTATTTCCGTTCCTTCACAATAAGATATCACGCTTCAACACCTCCAAATCATGCAATATAAGTTCCTTAATTTACATTTTGAGTGTATACCACCACCTGCTGGATGTTTTGTTAAACTCTATTCTCATTTCAATCACTTGCAAAATACCAACTGATGCATGAAATTTAGCAATTATGCACAAATAAGTGTATAGAACAATTACTATCATTACACAAAGTGCGAGAGTAAGAGTTATAGTAGAACAACAAACATAAGTACTCATGATTGAAATGGTCCATTGTTTTTAATCAAAAGACAAATGACTAGAGCAAATGATTGAAAAGAGGATGAAACAAATGTATTTAAAAGAAACACAAAAGACAAAAATAAGATAAAACATGTACAAAAAATTAAAATAAATAAATTAAATATCTGGACACACATTACATTTAAAATAATCATCCTCATCCAGCTCCTCGTCCCAGCCCGCACACACGGTGTGAAACCACGTGTTGTCACACTGGACCCACGACACCAATCCCTCCGAACTCTCCGGAGGGTCAGGTTCCCTGCACCGGCCACACCACCAAACCGTCTGCTCCATCTCTTCGGTGGTGTGACCTACTCACAGAAACAAAAATATATAGATGTAAGAAAATTGTCTGATCTCATGGGCTGGCATGCAAAGACTGTTAACATTAAGTAAACTACCGGTGGATGTCGTGGGTCCAGCAGACGAGGACGAGGAGCTGGATGACGAGGGTCTGGTCCGGTCTTGAGAGGCTGTATAAATAAGAGACAAAGCCTTACATGTTTTGCTTACTCTGCATCATGGCTAATGTCACCAACATGTTAAGATGTTGCTTTCTGTTTTACAGATTATATAAAGCATTTACAGTGGGGGAGGGAGAGGAAGGAGCTTGGGAACCTCGGAGGCCAAATCTTGCCGCCGCCGATGTTGAAGGCTCTAAAAGAATAATCATATTTTATTATTACAACATTAAAATACATACTCCTAATAATGTCTATGCATGACAATAGAAAATAAATGTTGATATTTACATTAATTCAAATGTAAAATAGGTATGCTTTACCAGAGACTTGCTGACCAGGAGATGGGGGAAGGTGGTGATGTCCCTCAGCAGGCAGGCTCGCTGGTGATGGTGTGTTGGTGGTGGCGCAGCCGGGGACCGTGGGAGGCACAAGAGGGGGCAGAGGGGGCTGAGGGACCGGCGGTGGAAAGGCCGGAGCTGGTGGCTGGAGCAGCCCCGAGGGGCAGTGTTCTTCTGCGGCTGGGACGGGAGCCGCCAGGCAGGGTGGAGGAAGTGGCTGCCGGGCTGGTGTGTTCGGCCCGCTGCTGCTCTCTTCTGGCCAGAGCTTGGGCCGCCCGCCTTGCACCACGATCCTCCGCCTCCTCGATGACGTCGGACATCTCCTGGGCCGTCAGTATCCTGGCCTTGGTGATGTTCCTCAAGATACATATAACATGTTCTTTCACAAAGTAATGTAATTACAGATTAAACAGGTGATATGAAAAATTAATTTTATGTCATGTATGTAGAATGGTACAGGTAGTAAATAGTGACTGTAAGCAACACAACACATTTCTGTTTCACAGTCAAACTTTATTTGAGTAGACAGATGACAATATTAATTATACACAGTATTTTGAACGTGAACAGATAACCTGCAGCTTTGACAAACATTTCGAAGCATAAATATGGCAATAACTGTCGAACAAGTAAAACCGTTTCATGTGAAACAATCTAAGTTACTCTGAAACATGGACTCAGTACCCTATAACGTTCTCCCAGTAGCTGCTGATACTGTGGTTACTGAGCAGTTTTTATATAGAAGATAAGTATTCCACCTTCAGTTATGTTGACACTACAGGATAAAGTCTATTCAAGCATGGTAAGCTACGCTAAGTGTAACTTTAACCGGTCTGTAGTCATGGTAACAGAGACAGCTCCTACAGTAAATAATGTACCATTACTCTGATTACTTTCCTACGTTTATCAGGTGTCTTTTACCAGAAATAATGAACTGACTACTGTTTCACATCTTCTATTTTCCACCCTGATGTTCGCTGTGTTTTCACACCGTTACATGTAGCTACATGCTAACATGTTACCTCTGTATCTCCCATGTAAACAGAACTATCTGCTCACAGCAAATGTTTTCTTCTTCAAATGGGTTGATTCTGTCGGTCCTTTCTCACAAATGGACCTGTAAAGACAGACGTAAAACAGAGTTTATGTTTACGGTTTACAGAGTTTATGCATAACGTAAATACTGAGCTAACCTGACAGAGCTAAAAATAGCATATTTACCGGAGCAGAACCGTCAGGAAAACCAGGAATCTTGGCCGCAGATGTTGTTAATTTCTCGCCGACTTATGATCAAATTCCTCCGGGAACGTGCGCTGTGTGAAGTTTCTGGTTTATAAACTTTTAATTAGTTTATTTTTAACTTTACAAACGCGGATAAACTCAGTGAATCTCTCTTCCTGCTGCTCCGGCTGCAGTGCGGGGAGGGCAGTGACGCTGTGTTGAAGCCGTTTGATTGACAGCAGAGACCCGGAAACGCTGACCAATCAGAGCAGACTGGGAGGAGACAGGCTCTGAATCAGAGATTTTCAGACAGAAGCTGAAAGACGCTTCATGCAGTTAGACAGTAAGAGAAAAATAGAGGGTTTTTTGAATTACAGCATGTAAACATGTTCTAGTAGAACATTAACATACACATATGAACCTGGAAATGAGCATAATATGAGACCTTTAAAAGACATGGAAAAGTGCATTTTTCATAATAGGTGACCTTTAAAGTTAGACGTTAGCTAGTTAGCCTTAATTGGCTTAATGTTGCTAACACATTTTAGCTAGCCTTCAACTCGACGTTAGCCCTGTGTAATTCGGTATTTTAAGACACAAAACAGGCTGGAGTGTATGTTAAACAACAGTATAAAGTTATTCTAAAATGCTACTTCTACTGAAGTGTTCAAATTTGGTTTAATAAGTGATTAAGAGAAACTTACCGCAGTCTTTCGAGGAGCACAAAATGGCGTGGTGAAAATCGTGGTCTGTTTGAAAGAAGTAGGAGGTGTGCGGAGCTTTCCAGAGTACAGAGTACTTTCCAGAATACACCCGTCCTGTAACTCTGAACCCTTTCACCAACACTGGGGGGGATCTTACTCTAGCTGTTGTTGTAATAACTCTGAAAGAGTCCATGAACTTTGACACTGTATATTTTACACTGAACATTTTAACTCTGAATATTTTCACCAACACTGGGGGGTATGTTACTCTAGCTCTTGTTGTAATGACTCTTGTTGTTTTTGTAATAACTCTGAAAGAGTTAATGTACTTTGACAAGGCATATTTAACACTGGAGAATTTACTGTGTACTAATGAAAAACATCGTTACTACTAAATGAAGAATTTTAAATACATTTTTAAATTTAGTTGTCAATATGCCATTTCGAATGTTCACTCATATTCTTTCATGTAATGTGATGTCATCATCCTTTAATGATGTCACATCAAAAAGTGAGCCCACAGTGCATCAAAACGTTATAGTGTAAACAGTACTGTACACAGCTACTGCAAATTCTCTCTAAATAAAGCTCCAATGTTCATGAAAATAAATGCCAAAATTTCGAGGTCATGGTAGATGTAGGGAGGCAAATTTCAGAATTTTATCTCAAAAACAATTTTTGACAGTATTTTGAATTCTATCCTCATGTGAACTATTGCAGTCAATGGAAATCAAGCATTTTTAGACATCAATTTGTCACTTATTGAGCAATCAATCTTCATTAAAACATCTCTGTATTGTCTAGATGAAGTACGCAAATTCTCAGAATTTTGTCTCAAAAACTGAATTTTTGACACTAGTTTGAAATCTGCTTGTGCAGCCGTGGTGATTGCCTCAGTCATAGTGTGATGTCATAGTGGGATGTCATAGTGTGAAGTGGTAGTTTTGCCCAGGCATTAAGCTCACTAAGATAGTGACCTGTTCTTGATGTCTGAGGTTGTGAGTTCGAGACCTGATCGAGGCAGAATGAACATGCTAATGCCTTAAAGGATTAATGATGATGGACTGTTCTGTGCCTCTCATTTGTCTTCCTCCTCTTCTTCCTCCTTGTTCTTCTTCCTCCTCAAAATGCCCGGTCCCGGCCCACAGCTGTTTACTACTATAAATTACTACTATTATTATTGTTATTATTATTTTTAGTAGTAGTAGTAGTATTGTTATTAATATTGATGATTATAATATGATTATCCTGACAAATTCATAGCAGAAACATACTGTGTTTAAAAGCACTATTTATTATAGCACAAATGTCACATTTAATCACTTTATTTCTCCATTCACAACATGTCTTACTAAAAGGCTGGAAAAGGGTATTCAATATAGGCTCTATATACCTCCACAAATACACTATGAACTGTGCTTATCTTTGACCTGTTAAAATCTATTATTGCTTGGTATTCTTTCCTCACTCGCCGACCATATTAAATAAATAATATTAAATTTAAATAGTGCATAAATAGTACAATTTAAATAGTTCATTTTTTTTTTCTTGCATACAGACAATTTTCAGGCTTTCTATTTTGAAAATAATGCTTCCTGTGGCAGATTTCTTCAGTGATACTGTAGGTTGCTATGGTGATCAGGGGAAAAATATATGTACATATATAATAATTGTGATGAACTATCATGATCTAGTCGCTGTAATTAGAGCTTCAAAACAGTCAAACAGATTATTTCCTTGAACCGCTGACCATGCATGGAGGCCAGAACACATTTGACCTTATTCTTTATTGGTTGACCTCCAAAACAATTTGAGACATATAATACAGTACATCATGTGATCATTAAGCCTGGGTAGCAGCGACTTCTTTGATTTTGAATAAGTGAAGAATGTCAGCCTCAACAAGTTTCATCTTCAGAGTGTGAAGGGTCGTCCTGAACTCAAACTGAACTCACGAGTTACGATCAGCTCTGCTCTTCTGCTCAGATGTGCAGTTTCCTCTCCATCTTTTAATCAGCTCATCAGGCTTCGTGTGGTTTCTCTCTTAACGTCAGCGTCAGTGGATTTACTAACAGGAAGCTGCCAGTGATAATCATATACTGACATCCTGCACCCTGGTGATGTTTTTAACATCAGTAAATGTCAGGTACCGCAGTAACATTAACTTACTGGAACTGAACTGTGTTCCAGCAAAAGTGTCACGTGTTTCTACCATTTGGGAAGCCTGAAGGGGAAAATATTCAAATTATAACTTAATCCCATTTAAAAGTGTGATTTAGTTTCTTTTCACTGCTTTTCAGAATTAATTTTAAAATCAGGTCCAGCATTTCAGTGACTGTTTAAATTGACTATATCAAATACTCAATACTCAAGAAATGTTTCTAATGTGTAACTATTAACTATTAATAGTAAAACTATTAATACCGCACAGTAAAAGTCCTGTATTCAAATGATTACTTCAAGTGAAGAGTGAAAGAGAGGCATTATCAGCACAATGTACTGAAATTTATGCCTGTTCAACGTGGAGCTTTCAATTCTAAAATAATGCTGAAAAGTTGAGTAATTAATAATAATGCATCATATTTTAATTTTTATATATTGCAACGTCCTGCCAACAATGAGTGATTTTCTTGTCAGCAGACTTTTCCCAGTAACCAAGAGGTGGCCGAAGAGAAAAGAATCAATCTAGTTCCACTCAGTCGATGCAAGCTTCATTTATTGTGATACATTTTAAAAAGCTCATTATTTAACAGTTCAGAAACATTAACAACACACTATGTGTGTATTTTGGTTTTAGGGGCTTCGAAGCCATCGAATACTAACTATTTACACATTAAGTAGATTATTTTAGCCCTTAAATTCTTCATAGATTTCTCTGAAAACTCAGTGGTATTAAAATTATGTCTGACAATAATTTTAAGCAAAAGACACGAACCACAGACAGTAGAAGCATCAAAGTATTCCTCATGGTTAATGTAATGTGGTTCCTTCAAAACATTAACAACAATATACTTATCATTAGCTTTCTTAATTGATAGAACCTCATCTTGTTTTCATCATGCAAAGAATATAATAATGAAAAACATAGACTTTATGTACTGTGACAGTACTTGTTCATCATGAATAAGGCATGCTGACACTTTACTCTAGCCCTCGTCACTTAACTGTTGTATTCATCACTCTTATAGAGGATGAGGAACACAGTTTTTCTTTGCCTGGCTCTGCAGATTATATGATGCTGCAACAGTTCACTCAGCAGATTATATATAATACAACAAAATGTCACATTGACCTCACTGCATCATCTTTATAATCAATTACAGAACGCTGCTCTGATTTGACTGTTGTGTGAGAGCTGAGCGTCCATCTGGATGATCCTACTCTGTCTCCTGGAGTCCTGCCTCTTCACCCAGCAAGTCTCCAGCACCACCGAGGTAATCCAGCTCCATGTTGTCCTCTCGTCTTGGTTTCTGTCCTCTGGTGGCCTAGAGAGACATGGCAGAAAATGTCTTTAAGTCACAGAATACCTGCTCTTCTCTAAATACATATAGTACTCACCTCTACCCCCCAGTTCTGTAGGGGACCCAGAAATATAGTTGCAGAACGTTTGGTACAGCATGCTTGTTTCAGTTCAACACGTCCTATTAACTAAATAATGAGTCTTAACAGTCTAATACAGTCTAATTACAGTCTATGCTTTGGAGCTTGTGGATCTTAAATTCAAAGCATGAGTGATTGTTAACTACCATATATTCTCAAATAAAAGCCGGTAAAACATTGAAATTAGCTGCACAAATGCTAAATTCTATAATGTGTATTTATATATATTTCCATAACATATATTTCCAGAGCACTAATTTGATCATAACAGCAACAGAGTAATTTGATTCTCGCCACTCTGCTGCCCTCAGATTCTCTTTTTAACAGAAATGCTGTTTTTATTCACTTCCAATCGCCACTACTTTGCCTTTTTTGTTCTGTTGCTGTTACGCTATCATCAGTGAAAAAAAACACATTCTCTGAAGATGTTTCAAATTAAAAGCATACCAGGAAAGAGAGGGATGAGCCACTGGAAGGCTTTTAATGTGAAAGTGTCGGAAGTGTTGAGTTTGATACGTAGCATGTAGCTTTTGTTCTCCCCGCAGTACCAAACACATACCAAGCTGTGATCCCAAAGTACACTAAACACTGAATATTGGATATTACATCCCTACAGTCCTAACATTGATGTGTAAAGTACCTTGCAGTAGCAATACAGGGCAGCATTGGACCCCACCATCAACACCAGGAGGACAAGGAGGACAACCAGTCTGATGATCAGATGTGTTACAGAGGCTGGAACCGATTCACATTGTTGCTATGAAACTTGTTTTTGCTAACTTTTAGTGGTTGAATTCCGCACAAAGCTGCACTTCTTATCCTCTGTCTGGTATCTAAAGAGTCCTGGGTAAACTGCTGTCTCATGCATGTAAACAGTTGGCACCTCATGACGTTTTATCTGATTCAGATGAATAATACTTTAAAGCCTGCGTGCGTTGTCAGTGTCACATTTCCCTGTTTGACTCAGATTCTCTATGAAGTTACCTGAGACAGTGAGATGGAGCGGCTGGCTCTCAGATGAGAAGTTACGGGAGAAAACATAGAGGTGATAAACGCAGCGGTACTCCCCTCGGTGGGTGGGGTCTGCAGCAGAGAACAGGAAGTGGGCAGAGTGATTGACAGCTGGCAGGGTGTAGTTCTGTGATGTAGCTGAGGTGGTCAGAATAAGCTGGAAGGAGCCTCCTGGGTACTGTGGCAGGATGGAGCAGCTGATGGTGAAGTTGGAGCCCATGAGCACCTGAAGCCCCTGCCAATTGGCCTCAGAAACCCCGTCAACATTGGTAGTGAAGGAGATGTTTGGCTGAGCCAGAAAACCTGTTAACACAGAGGAAGATGAAACATGAATCATCTTTATTTGTTTTGTCAAAGTGATGAAAACTGAGCACAGTAAGATGACAGGATTTATTTATTAGCAGGAGCCATGGAAAATGGAGGACTCTTGGATTTATATTTAATATGGAGGACTGAGTCAGCAACTGCTCATTGAAAAAGTTAAGGATGGTCACTGTTCAGGGTTACCTGAGCAGATCACCTCCACGTTGATGGAGCCTCCCTTGTTACTAGGTAGCTCTAAACACTCCCGTAGCATCAAATGAGACTCAACACAAGAAAAGTCGGATCCACCACACAGGCTTCCATGAAAAATGTTGCTTATGTCTAGAATGTTCACACATATTCGTTCGTGTATTGTGATGTCATCATCCTCCAATGATGTCACATACTGGAAAGTTTATTTAGAATCTTCAAACATATTCTTTCATGTATTGTGATGTCATCATCCTCCAATGATGTCACATTCTGGAAAGTTTATTTAGAATCTTCAAACATATTCTTTCATGTATTGTGATGTCATCATCCTCCAATGATGTCACATTCTGGGAAGTTTATATAGAATCTTCAAACATATTTTTTCATGTATTGTGATGTCATCATCCTTTAATGATGTCACATACTGGAACGTTAGGCTAGTTAGGGTAGACACCTCAAGTGTGCTGTTACAATACACTCACACTTGACAATCTCTACTCAGTTGATTATTTGCAACTTACTTATTTGTTTTTTTCAAAATAATGCTTCGTTTAAAGAATATGGTTGGATTTAATCTGTATTTATTTATTTTTTAACTTAAAAAAAAAAAAAAAATCATAAAATTGTAATGAAACTGAACTGAATTCCAAATTTCTACCTTTGAAAAACATCTTTAGTACTGGATGAAGAATTTTAAATACTTTTTTAAATTTAGTTGTCAATATGCCATTTTGAATGTTCACTCATATTCTTTCATGTAATACAGTGATGTCATCATCCTTTAATGATGTCACATACTGGAAAGTTTATTTAGAATCTTCAAACATATTCTTTCATGTATTGTGATGTCATCATCCTTTAATGATGTCACATTCTGGAAAGTTTATTTAGAATCTTCAAACATATTCTTTCATGTATTGTGATGTCATCATCCTTTAATGATGTCACATTCTGGAAAGTTTATTCATAATCTTCAAACATATTCTTTCATGTAATACAGTGATGTCATCATCCTTCAATGATGTCACATTTTGGAAAGTTTATTTAGAATCTTCAAACATATTCTTTCATGTATTTTTATGTCATCATCTTTTAATGATATCACATTCTGGAACGTTAGGCTAGTTAGGGTAGACAGCTCAAGTGTGCTGTTACAATACACTCACACTTTACAATCTCTACTCAGTTGAATATTTGCAACTTACTTATTTGTTTCAAAATAATGCTTCATTTAAAGAATATGGTTGGTTCTACTGTAATCTCTTTTTATTTATTTTTAACGTTAAAAAAAAAAAAAAATCTCATAAATATGTAATGAAACTGAACTGATTTCCAAATTTCTACCTTTGAAAAACATCTTTACTACTGGATGAAGAATTTTATAAAGGTTTTTAAATTTAGTTGTCAATATGCCATTTTGAATGTTCACTCATATTCTTTCATGTAATACAGTGATGTCATCATCCTTTAATGATGTCACATTCTGGAAAGTTTAT
The DNA here is from genome assembly GCA_916701645.2 of Sebastolobus alascanus. Classification (NCBI taxonomy): domain Eukaryota; kingdom Metazoa; phylum Chordata; class Actinopteri; order Perciformes; family Sebastidae; genus Sebastolobus; species Sebastolobus alascanus. The sequence continues at coordinate 134,260 of CAKAOJ020000553.1, forward strand.
TTAGAATCTTCATACATATTCTTTCATGACTTGTGATGTCATCATCCTTTAATGATGTCACATTCTGGAAAGTTAGGCTAGTTAGGGTAGACACCTCAAGTGTGCTGTTACAATACACTCACACTTGACAATCTCTCCTCAGTTGAATATTTGCAACTTACTTATTTGTTTATGTAATAACCCGATTTACATCAGTTATTTTGCATTCCTCTGTCATCTGAAATATGTGGGTTATTGCCAATTATTGATAAGATGCATAGCTTTTATTCTGTTAAGGTGCACTGTATTGAAATCCTTTGTGCATTTGTAATAAGAATTATCATTCAACTAATTATATATCACTCTGTTCAGACAGTGGTTTAATAATTTACAGTTTATGTACGTTTTCAAGATGTTTCACACAGGCTTGTTTATTAATGACCTGGGAGGAGTTTTGATTACCTGTTGAACTCTGGGTAATTAAGAGATGGACGTTTGCTCAGCTCTGGTGAGACTGTGTTTGCTGCTCTTCGTCTCTGCTGGGCTGCTGCAGACCGAGAGAGCAAAGCTTTGAAATAAAGATAAAATTTCTATAAAGATAAAATATATTGAAAAAAAGACCTGTGAAGCCTGTTGTGTGTGTGTAACTGTATACCCACTGGTTGAACACATTCCACTGTGTGTAATCTCTCTCTCCAACGAGCAGTTCAGAACAGTTCTGAGGGTCCGTTTCTTTGCAAAGAAAAAAACAAGTGTACAATCTGCTGTATTATTTTACTGTACAAGTGTCAAAAATATCTGACTTTTTCCATCTCTGATCCACCATCTCTGATCCACCACGTGATGATGTCGATGGATGTGTTGTTAAAAGAAGTTTTTCACAGATGTGTGTCTCTACTGGATGAAACCGCTCTGACGAGCATTCGGCTGCTGCAGAATCGCCTTACAACCCTGTGCGGAGCAGAGTGACCTGACCATTTGCTGTCGACTTGTACAGTACTTTTAAGAAATTTTATCTTTATTTCAAAGCTTTGCTCCTTCTGCTGGTATGGTGTACTGGTTTTTGCTTATAGGCGAGATAAATGTGCTATTTTACCATTTTATTTTATTCATTTACTGTTCATTCTTTGATCTGTAATTATACTCTAATCTTACATTTTTTAGTGTTTTATTTGGTCATTGTTGAAAACGCAAACCTCCATGTAAATAGATGACTCTTTGTCTTTGAAAATTAACATAATAGTAATATCAGTAGCAGTGTTAGTGGAAGCCTATAGACTGAAAGCATGATCTCTAAAAGGAGGAAGACATTTCACACACATTTGTACATTGTATTATATTATATTTTATTATGTTATGTTATGTTATATTATATTATATTTTATTACACGGCTGTGTTGAATTCTCGATTCTGATTGGTCAATCACGGCATTCTACGGTCTGTTATTTCTGTATTATAGACCGTTGCTATGTATATCAGACGCAGTGTAATAAGCGGGATAATGTTGTGAAAGAATCCCCTTCAGGGCGATGAGAGACTGCATCGCCCTGTCGGGGATTCTTTCACAACAATGACCGGCTTGCTGTACATTATCCCTTACATATTATATTATATAGGGACCTCTCTACAAGTACAGTATTAACCTTAACCAAGGAAAATAAGCCAAAGCCGTACTTTACAAACGTGAGTTTTTAACAATTCCTTCTGATAAATGAATTATTTTCTATCAGGTCAGTAATTCAGTTCATGTCAGCCTACGGTACACACTCGTCTGCTGAGTGTCTAGCAGCGATTGGAGCTCAACTATCCAGATTCTAAGTAACTGGGAACAAAACTTTATGTTTCTACTCCACGTAGATCATAAACCCTTTAATATAATAACGACTCGTTGAAATCGGTGGAGAAATGTAGTCGTTATAGTGCTTTTTATCCAGAAGAACGGCAGCTCCCCCGTTCACTAGTATAGGGTTACAGGCCGGTCTTGCCCGGTCCAATATGGCGCCCACCTTGACGTATCGTCGTAACGGGCTGAAGCGTCCAATGCGGCGGATATGTATATTATGTTTATGTAAGTAACCGCGAGAACACGGATTTGCACAGAATCAGAGTGAGACCAGGACAACAGAGTCCGGCTGGCGGCGGGATAGTTGTTGCGTTAGCTGACGAGCATATTTGTCCGTTTTGAGGCGGCAGAGCTCCAGGTGAACCTGCACACACTCAGGTAAACACTTTAATAATGTTTCTTTGACCCCGAAATCAAAGCGAATATAGCGTTAGCACGCTGGGCTAGCTCCGATGCTAACCAGCTAATTAGCCGCTGTTAGCTTCGGCCTGCTGCTGTGTGGCTAACTGCTAGCGTTAGCCTTAGCTCACTTTAATGTGTGCTCGTGTTATCTGATTGAACTTCCAGTTCCTTTGTGTTTTAGTCCAGTTTGAGAGGAGTTTCACAGCTTTTCTCAGTCGCTTTGGTTCGTTTCTAGAATCATCCTCAACATCTGTAAAACAGGAAGTGCGTTTCTCCAAACAGTTGGTCCAAACCTGTATCTGTGAACTGTCTCTTTAACCAGATCACACACATTTAGGCTTTTCTATGTGATCTTTGATCGTTTCCATGGAAACCAGAGCATTCCTTAGAGAAGAGCTGCAGCTGTTTTCACGCTAACATTTATTTATTTATTTTATTGGTTTAAAAGGACTGTGTGCACAGACATCAATTGTTTACATAGAAACAAAAAGATGGGTGCACCAGATTTAGCAGGGAAGCTAATTTCCATCTGTAGTCCTAAACACAGACACAATAGACACAATAGACACAATAGACACAATAGACACACTACATAACATTACAACAGGATCACAATATAACATCACAGTTTCAAGTACAATCCAAAATACAATAAATACATATAACACAATAATAAAAATGACAGACTTCAGTCAAGCAGCATTATCACAAATAAATACAGTAAAAATACCCCCTGCCTAGTATAAAGTGTGTCATGGGGCTGGGGGGCTGAGATGTGTTGATGTGGGACAACCTGTGTCACATCAATGTAGAATTAATCTAAACAGGTTGAATTTTGTACAAAATAAAACAGCCACAGATGAAAACATCAACAATATAAAATACATCAAAAACATGAAACACATAAAGATATATAAACCATAAAATATATCAAAAACACATACAATACATTAAAAACATAAAATAAATCAAAATCATAAAATACATAAAAACATAAAATACATCAAAAACATGAAATACACCAAAATATAAAATACATAACATTTAAACCATAAAATACTAAAAACATAAAATATGTAAAAACAAAAATATAAAATACATCAAAAACATGAAGATATATAAACCATAAGTCATTCACAGTGAGAGGGCCCTGCCCCCCCCACATACTAAAGTAAGAGAAAGACTGATTTGATATTTAGTGCTGGCAGTCTTGGTTGTTCAGAAACCAAGATTTCAGGTTAAGGGAGAAGCTTAGAAAGTCTGTTATGCTTTTCAGATTGTCGGGTAAACTGTTCCAGTCTTTAACAGTTTTCCAGGAATATGCTGATTGGGCGAATGAGGAGCTTCTCTTAGGGATATTGCAGTCACCCCTGGAAGTAGATCTTGAGGATCTGATTGTCAGTGCAGAGCGGGGCTGTACAAAGTTCTTTAATGGGGGAGGGGCAGCATTGTTCATTATCTTTTGAGCCAGCCGGATGTTAAAGAATGTGATGAGGTTGTCAAAGCTTCACAGTTTATATTTGGAGAGTATGTTACAGTGGTGGTACTGGCTCGGTTTCCGATCCAGGACCTTCAGAGCTTGTCCATAGAGCGATCTTATTGGGTTTAATACAGTTTTATTTGCCTGTGACCAACATGATATGCAATGTTGAATGTAGGATAGAATCATGGCGTTTAGGTAGGTCTTGGCAGCTTCAGTTGTCAATGAGTTTCTAATGTGACGGAAATTGGCAATATTATATTTTAAAATATGACATGTTTTTGATATGCTTTTTGAAGGTCAGAGTGGAATCTAAAATGACCGCTAAGTATTTGAACTCATCAACGTTTTTTATTGCTTGCCCAGCTACATAAATGTTGGGATGTACATTCTGATTTCTACGTTTAGAAAAGAACCTAGCTACAGTCTTCTCCGTATTTAAAGTTAGACATGATAAATTCAGCCACTCTGTTACTTTTTCCAATGTCGCTGATCGTTTGGCTGCAACAACGTCAGCATCTTTCACATGTGTAAATATTACAGTGTCATCAGCATACATCATGGTCTCCACATCATCACAGACTGTGGGGAGGTCGTTGATGTAAGTGCTGAAGAGTAGCGGGCCGAGAATTGAGCCTTGTGGCACTCCCATGTTACAGGCTCTCAATGGAGATATTTTGTCCTTAATCCTGACACTTTGGAAGCGATTAGCCAGGTATGACTGTAACCATTTTAACACATTGGTAGAGAGTTTAAAATTTGACAATTTGGAGAGAAGGACAGAGTGGTTCACCGTATCAAAAGCCTTGCGAAGATCTAAAAAGACAGCCCCTACAACCCCCCCTTGTCGAGACTGGCCTTGATGAAATAACAACAGGCTTTCTGTGGGATGATTTTTTCCAAATTGCATGAGATTTAATAGTTTTTTTTTGTCAAAGTGATCTGTGAGCTGCTCGGCAACAACTGTTTCACTAGCTTTGGATATGGCGGGTACTAATAGGCCTATAGTTGCTGATTTCCTGACGGTCACCTGATTTAAAGACATATTCGCTATCGGCATGGCTAATACATTCTTATGTTTTTTAAGAAAAAGAGGATAGAGTCCCCAGGTATCCTTTGCTCTAGAGTTTGTCAAGGACGCAAGAATATTCTTAACCATGGCATCATTTGTATGAGTGAAACTTAGCAGGTGGGTTTCAGGCGTCAGAGCCAATGGGATAGCGGAGACTCGATATTAAAAAATGTTTTTGCTTAATTCAGACACAGAATCAATAAAATAATTGTTAAGTCTGGTTGCGACCTCCAGACTATCCTTTAGTACAGTATGGGATCGTATGGTCATAGTAGGACCACTATTTATATTGAGCTCTATAGATTCGCTCCTGTCTTGTTCTTTACCCGAGAGTTGATCGATGCGTTTCCAGAGAGCTTCACTGTTTCCTTTAATCTGCTTTATTAGGTCTAAAAATTGATCTGCCCTGGATTTTCTGAGCTGCCTTGTTACTTTATTCCTAAGACTTTTAAAGACCAGCTGGTCTGTATCCAGACCTGTTAAGGGGTTTTGATCTCTCTGGA
>CAKAOJ020000554.1:0-158881 GCA_916701645.2 Sebastolobus alascanus
GCGTTTTAGGGTGTTTTTTGGAGAGAAAGACACTTTATGATAGATTAGTGATAAGCACTAGAGTTTCACATGAAATTGACCACAGAACTAAGATTTCGTCAATTTTTATGTGAAATCTGAAAAAACTATGATCTCTGTCATATTCATTCTCTCTTGCAAGTTTTCACTGTAATACATGTGTTTCTGTGAAGAAGTTACATCTTTTTCACATCAGTATACTTTTTGAGTGTTCCTTGAGTAGAAATGCGTTTCTGGTGGTTTTGGGAGAGAAAGACTCATTAAGCTAGTTTAGTGATGAACATTAGAGTTTCACAATGAAATTGAGCTCAGAATGAAGATTTGATGCTTGGAGAACAATTCTATGTGAAATCTGAAAAAAACTATGTTCCCTGTCATATTCATCCTCTTTTGCAGGTTTTCAATGCAATACATGTGTTTCTGTGAGGAAATGACATCTTTTTCACATCAATATACTTTTTGAGTGTTCCTTGAGTAGAAATGCGTTTATGGTTGGTTTCGGGAGAGAAAGACTCATTAAGCTAGTTTAGTGATAGACATTAGAGTTTCACAATGAAATTTGAGCTCAGAATGAAGATTTGATGCTTGGAGAACAATTCTATGTGAAAATCTGACAAAAACTATGCTCCCTGTCATATTCATCCTCTTTTGCAGGTTTTCCATGCAATACATGTGTTTCTGTGAGAAAATAACATCTTTTTCACGTCAGTATACTTTTCGAGTGTTTCTTGAGTAGAAATGCGTTTATGGGTGGTTTCGGGAGAGAAAGACTCATTAAGCTAGTTTAGTTATGAACATTAGAGTTTCACATGAAATTGAGCTCAGAATGAAGATTTGATGCTTGGAGAACAATTCTATGTGAAATCTGATAAAACTATGTTCCCTGTCATATTCATCCTGTTTGGCAGGTTTTCGGTTGGCAAATAAAGCTGAACACATGAGTTACACCTACAGCTGTCACAAGTCTGAAGTTATTCTGCTATGTCATTTTGAGAAGTTCCACATTTAAAAGAACATACAATCCCCTCATGATCACTGAAATAGCCGGGCAACACTATTGATTCTTCATCATATTGTGTTGTCTTCACATACACATGGTCAATTAAGGTCCCTTTCTCTGTTGTGGGTTGAGTGACAAGCTGAACATAATCTTTGACTGTTAAAAATAAACTATCTGCACTATTCTATATTGTTGCCCTAGCAAAGCAACCAAAGGGGTTTTTGCTGCTGTATCATGAACTTCGACGACAACTAAACAAAACTATAACAACTGATGTTTACAGAGTCAAATGAGGAAGTAGCAGGTAGCAATGTTTCTGTAACAGCAATACACTTAAGCTGCAAATGCTACGTACACAATACTAAATCTGATATATGTCGAGTCAAATTTTGCACATATGTCGAGTCAAATTTTGCACATTCATCATCACAATGTAAAACCACGCGTATTCAATTTGTGCCTTGTTGTATTTTCAACCAAAAATGGTGCCATACTCTGAAGTGCATCCTGAATGTCATCCTTACAATATACGGTTTTATCCTCAAACTCTTTAATAACCAACCCTGACAAACTTCTAACTGACAAACTTCTAACACGACTTAATACCACATAGGCTTGTCCTGCAGAAAAGATTTCTTTGAGACACACCACAGCGCTATGAAAAGTAATGCTTTGTACGTTAAGTACAGTACAGGCCCAAGCAAGGTCTAGTGGAAATTGCCTGTGCATTCCACCTTTATCAGTGACTCTTTCCTCTTCTGGTTCTGTTAGAAGGATGGACTGAGGTTGCTGCATGGACGGAGATGTCTGATGCACTTTCGAGGGGAGCTGTCCACATCAGTAAACGTCAGAGTGGCTGTGGGAGGTTCAACAAGTGTGTACCACTTTGATTGTGTCCTTGTCCTTGATGTCATTTGTTGAGGTGAGAGAAAAATATTCCTCTCCAAAATCAGCATCCTTATAATGCAAAATAAATTTCCCATCAATCACAAAAGTCTTCCAGCAGAGAATCAAACTGATTATTTGTGTTCAACTGTGGGGCAAGTACATGCAAAATTCTCTTAATTTGTTTTCATGAAACCTTTACTCATTTTAAAAAAGCTGACGCTAATTTTGATTATGCATTTTATGAGGTCTTGGTGGTCAAAGTCAAACACATGACAAATTGTAATGACTACTTTGCTCTCTTTGGTAAGTAAATGTAGCGCTTCTAGGTCACCACACGCTTCCCTGCAACAGTGTATGCTGCCATTGGGAAGATGTCAGACAACTTGCTTGGCTCAATAACTTTAACACTTCTTGTGTTTTCAAGCTCATAGCTTCTAGGTGTTCAGTATACCATGCATTTAAACATTTAACAATGAAGCCAACCTTCCCATGCTAAACAACGACCTGAATCAACTCTACAAAATCTGGCAGACCAGCTGTTGAACCATGTGCCCAGATCATTCCAGTGGAGTAACTGGTGTCACCACTAGCTTAAAATGTCTTTTTCTCAGAGCTCATTTTCATGTGAAACTCTAATGTTGATCACTAAACTAGCTTAAAGTGTCTTTCTCTCCCAAAACCAGACAGAAACACATTTCTACTCAAGATTCACTGAAAAAGTAGACTGACATGAAAAGATGTCATTTCTTCACAGAAATACATGTATTGCATTGGAAAAATCCAAAACAGAATGATTATATGAAAGGGAACATAGTTTTATCAGATTACACATAAGAATTGGCCTTCAGGCATCAAATCTTCATTCTGAGCTAAATTTCATGTGAAACTCTAGTGTTCATCACTAAAATGGAGCGACGCCTGCGCTAGTTCAGGCAGTTAACTCGAGCTGCACTGCTACATACACATGTGACATGCCTCCCTCTAAATACCATAAACCAAACGCATCCATCGATGCATCCATATATGCATGGATGGATTAAAGGAAGCCATGCAGAGTTCTGAAAAATGGTAACCTTGCAACTTGAGGAGCTGTGATGCCGGTCAAACAGAAGTGCCAGGGAGAAGACTTTAAGATTTTTAATGACTTCAAAATTGTCAACATGTGGTAACACCGAGATAAGTGAGTGACATCTTGAATGAGTGAATGCTGTCCACTTATGGCAAGCAGAGAATAGGCTCGGTTTATACCGGTTTAATCCGGTTTATACTGGTTTATACCGGTTGGTTTAAACTGGTTTATACCGGTTTTATACTGGTATATACTGGTTTATACTGGTTTATACCGGTTTATACTGGTTTATACTGGTTGAAAAAACGATTTATACCGGTTATACTGGTTTATACTGGTTTAAACTGGTTTATATTGGTTTATATTGGTTTAAACCGCTTTATAATGGTTTATACCGGTTTATACTGGTTTATACCGGTTTATACCGGTTTATACCGGTTTATACTGGTTTATACTGGTTTAAACCGGTTTATACTGGTTTATACAGGTTTATACTGGTTTATACTGGTTTAAACCGGTTTATACCTATTTATACTGGTTTATACCGATTTATACCTGTTTATACCGATTTATACTGGTTTATACTGGTTGAAAAACCGGTTTATACCGGTTTATCGGGTTTATACTGGTTTAAACTGGTTTATACTGGTTTATATTGGTTTAAACCGCTTTATAATGGTTTATACCGGTTTATACTGGTTTATATTGGTTTAAACCGCTTTATAATGGTTTATACCGGTTTATACTGGTTTATTCCGATTTATACTGGTTTATACTGGTTGAAAAAACGGTTTATACCGGTTTATACTGGGTTATACTGGTTTAAACTGGTTTATACTGGTTTATATTGGTTTAAACCGCTTTATAATGGTTTAAACCGGTTTATACCGGTTTATACTGGTTTATACCAATTTATACTGGTTTTTACCGGTTTATACTGGTTTATACTGGTTGAAAAAACGGTTTTTACCGGTTTATACTGGTTTATACTGGTTTATACTGGTTTATACTGGTTTATAGTGGTTGAAAAACCGGTTTATACCTGTTTATACTGGTTTATACTGGTTTATACTGGTTGAAAAAACGGTTTATACCGGTTTATATTGGTTTATACTGGTTTAAACTGGTTTATACTGGTTGAAAAACCGGTTTATACCGGTTTATACTGGTTTATACTGGTTTATACTGGTTGAAAAACCGGTTTATACCGGTTTATACTGGTTTATACTGGTTTAAACTGGTTTATACTGGTTGAAAAACCGGTTTATACCGGTGTATACTGGTTTATACTGGTTTAAACTGGTTTATACTGGTTTATATTGGTTTAAACCGCTTTATAATGGTTCAAACCGGTTTATACCGGTTTAAACTGGTTTATACAAATTTATACTGGTTTTTACCGTTTTATACTGGTTTATACTGGTTTATACTGGTTGAAAAACCGTTTTAAACCGGTTTATACCGGTTTATACTGGTTTATACCGATTTATACTGGTTTATACCGGTTTATACTTTTTACTGGTTTATACTGGTTTAACTGGTTTATACTGGTTTAAAACCGTTTATACCGGTTTATACTGGTTTATACCGTTTATACTGGTTTAAAAAGGTTTAAACTTGTTTATACTGGTTTATATTGGTTTAAACCGTTTATACTGGTTTAAAAAGGTTTAATACCGGTTTATACTGGGTTTTTACTGGTTTAAACTGTTTATACTGGTTTATATTGGTTTAAACCGCTTTATAATGGTTTCAAACCGGTTTATACCGGTTTAAACTGGTTTATACTTTATACTGGTTTAAAAACGGTTTAAACTGGTTTATACTGGTTTTTACTGGTTAAAAACCCTTTTAAACCGTTTATACCGGTTTATACTGGTTTATACCGATTTATACTGGTTTATACCGGTTTATATTGGTTTATACTGGTTTATATTGGTTTATACTGGTTTATACCGGTTTAGACCGGTTTATACTGTTTTATACCGGTTTATACTGGTTTATACTGGTTTAAACTTGTTTATACTGGTTTATATTGGTTTAAACCGCTTTATACTGGTTTATACTGGTTTATACCGGTTTATATTGGTTTATACCGGTTTATACTGGTTTATAGCAGTTTATCCCTGTTTATACTGGTTTATAGCAGTTTATCCCTGTTTATACTGGTTTATACTGGTTTAAACTGGTTTATACTGGTTTATATTGGTTTAAACCGCTTTCTACTGGTTTATACTGGTTTATACCGGTTTATACTGGTTTATACTGGTTTAAACTGGTTTATACTGGTTTATATTGGTTTAAACCGCTTCATACTGGTTTAAACCGGTTTATACCGGTTTATACTGGTTTATACCGATTTATACTGGTTTATACCGATTTATACTGGTGTATATCGATTTATACTGTTTTTTACTGGTAAAAAAAACGGTTTATACCGGTTTATACTGGTTTATACTGGTTTAAACTGGTTTAAACTAGTTTATATTGGTTTAAAACGCTTTATACTGGTCTCAACCGGTTTATACCAGTTTATACTGGTTTATACCAATTTATACTGGTTTATACCGAGTTATACTTGTTTATACCGATTTATACCCGTTTATATTGGTTTATACTGATTTAAACTGGTTTATACTGGTTTATAATGGTTTAAACCGCTTTATACTGGTTTTTACCGATTTATACTGGTTTATACTTGTTTGTACTGGTTGAAAAACCGGTTTATACCGGTTTATACTGGTTTATACTGGTTTATACTGATTTATACTGGTTGAAAAAATGGTTTATACCGGTTTATACTGGTTTATACCGATTTATACTGTTTTTTACCGATTTATACTGGTTTATACTGGTTAATACTGGTTTATACTGGTTGAAAAACCGGTTTATACCGGTTTATACTGGTTTATACTGGTTTAAACTGGTTTATACTGATTTATACTGGTTTAAACCGGGTTATATTGGTTGATACCGGTTTTTACTGGTTTATAGCGGTTTTTACTGGTTTATACTGGTTTATACTGGTTTATACCGGTTTATACCGGTTTATACCGGTTTATAGCGGTTTATACTGGTTTATACCAATTTATACTGGTTTATACCGATTTATATTGGTTTATACTGGTTTAAACTGGTTTTTACCGATTTATACTGGTTTATACCGAATTATACTGGTCTATACCGATTTATACTGGTTTATACCGATTTATACTGGTATATACCGATTTATACTGTTTTTTACAGGTTGAAAAAACGGTTTGTACCGATTTATACTGGTATATACCGGTTTATACTGGTTTTATACTGGTTTAAACTTGTTTATACTGGTTTATAGCAGTTTATCCCTGTTTATACTGGTTTATACTGGTTTAAACAGGTTTATACTGGTTTATATTGGTTTAAACAGCTTTATACTGGTATATACTGGTTTATACCGGTTTATACTGGTATATACCGATTTATACTGGTTTATACCGATTTCTACTGGTATATACCGATTTATACTGTTTTTTACTAGTTGAAAAACCGGTTTGTACCGATTTATACCGGTATATACCGGTTTATACTGGTTTATACTGGTTTAAACTTGTTTATACTAGTTTATAGCAGTTTATCCCTGTTTATACTGGTTTATATTGGTTTAAACCGCTTTATACTGGTATATTCTGGTTTATACCGGTTTATACTGGTTTATACTGGTTTAAACTGGTTTATACTGGTTCATATTGGTTTAAACCGCTTTATACTGGTTTAAACCGGTTTATACCGGTTTATACTGGTTTATACCAATTTATACTGGTTTATACCGATTTATACTGGTGTATATCGATTTATACTGTTTTTTACTGGTAAAAAAAACGGTTTATACCGGTTTATACTGGTTTATACTGGTTTAAACTGGTTTAAACTGGTTTATATTGGTTTAAACTGCTTTATACTGGTCTCAACCGGTTTATACCAGTTTATACTGGTTTATACCAATTTATACTGGTTTATACCGAGTTATACTGGTTTATACCGATTTATACCCGTTTATATTGGTTTATACCGGTTTATACTGGTTTATACTGTTTTTTACCGATTTATACTGGTTTATACTGGTTAATACTGGTTTATACTGGTTGAAAAACCGGTTTATACCGGTTTATACTGGTTTATACTGGTTTAAACTGGTTTATAATGATTTATACTGGTTTAAACTGGGTTATATTGGTTGATACCTGTTTTTACTGGTTTATAGCGGTTTTTACTGGTTTATACTGGTTTATACTGGTTTATACCGGTTTATACCGGTTTATACCGGTTTATAGCGGTTTATACTGGTTTATACCAATTTATACTGGTTTATACCAATTTATACTGGTTTATACCGATTTATACTGGTGTATATCGATTTATACTGTTTTTTACTGGTAAAAAAAACGGTTTATACCGGTTTATACTGGTTTATACTGGTTTAAACTGGTTTAAACTGGTTTATATTGGTTTAAACTGCTTTATACTGGTCTCAACCGGTTTATACCAGTTTATACTGGTTTATACCAATTTATACTGGTTTATACCGAGTTATACTGGTTTATACCGATTTATACCCGTTTATATTGGTTTATACTGGTTTAAACTGGTTTATACTGGTTTATAATGGTTTAAACCGCTTTATACTGGTTTCAACCGGTTTATACCGGTTTATACTGGTTTATACCGATTTATACTGGTTTTTACCGATTTATACTGGTTTATACTTGTTTATATTGGTTGAAAAACCGGTGTATACCGGTTTATACTGGTTTATACTGGTTTATAGTGGTTGAAAAACCGGTTTTATACCGGTTTATCCTGGTTTATACTGGTTTATACTGGTTTATACTGGTTTATAGTGGTTGAAAAACGGTTTATACCGGTTTATACTGGTTTATACTGGTTTATACTGGTTGAAAAACCGGTTTATACCGGTTTATACTGGTTTATATTGTTTAAACTGGTTTATACTGGTTGAAAAACCGCTTTATACGGTTTATACTGGTTTATACTGGTTTAACTGGTTTTGAAAACTGGTTTATAACGGTTTATACTGGTTTATACTGGTTTAAACTGGTTTATACTGGTTGAAAAACCGGTTTATACCGGTGTATACTGGTTTATACTGGTTTAAACTGGTTTATACTGGTTTATATTGGTTTAAACCGCTTTATAATGGTTTAAACCGGTTTATACCGGTTTACACTGGTTTATACAAATTTATACTGGTTTTTACCGTTTTATACTGGTTTATACTGGTTTATAGTGGTTGAAAACCGGTTTATACCGGTTTATACTGGTTTATACTGGTTTATACTGCTTTATACTGGTTTCAACCGGTTTATACCGGTTTATACTTGTTTATACCGATTTATACTGTTCTTTTTTTTACCGATTTATACTGGTTTATACTGGTTTATACTGGTTTATACTGGTTGAAAAACCGGTTTATACCGGTTAATACTGGTTTATACGGGTTTATACTGGTTGAAAAACTGGTTTATACCGGTTTATACTGGTTTATACTGGTTTAAACTGGTTTATACTGATTTATACTGGTTTAAACCGGGTTATATTGGTTTCAACCGGTTTATACCGGTTTTTACTGGTTTATACTGGTTTATACTGGTTTTTACCGGTTTATACCGGTTTATACCGGTTTATACTGGTTTATACCAATTTATACTGGTTTATACCGATTTTTATTGGTTTATACTGGTTTAAACTGTTTTTTACCGATTTATACTGGTTTATACCGATTTATACTGGTATATACCGATTTATACTGGTTTATAACGATTTATACTGGTATATACCGATTTATACTGTTTTTTACTGGTTGAAAAAACGGTTTGTACCGATTTATACTGGTATATACCGATTTATACTGGTTTATACTGATTTAAACTGGTTTATACCGATTTATACTGGTTTATACTGGTATATACCGATTTATACTGTTTCTTACTGGTTGAAAAACCAGTTTTATACCGGTTTATACTGTTTTATACTGGTTTAAACTGGTTTATACTGGTTTATATTGGTTTAAACCGCTTTATATTGGTTTCAACCGGTTTATACCGGTTTATACTGGTTTATACCAATTTATACTGGTTTTTACCGTTTTATACTGGTTTATACTGGTTTATACTGGTTTATAGTGGTTGAAAAAACGGTTTTATACCGGTTTATACTGGTTTATACTGGTTTATACTGGTTTATACTGGTTTATAGTGGTTGAAAAAACGGTTTATACCGGTTTATACTGGTTTATACTGGTTTATACTGGTTGAAAAACCGGTTTATACCGGTTTATACTGGTTTATACTGGTTTAAACTGGTTTATACTGGTTGAAAAACCGCTTTATACCGGTTTATACTGGTTTATACTGGTTTATACTGGTTGAAAAAACCGGTTTATACCGGTTTATACTGGTTTATACTGGTTTAAACTGGTTTATACTGGTTGAAAAACCGGTTTATACCGGTGTATACTGGTTTATACTGGTTTATATTGGTTTAAACCGCTTTATAATGGTTTAAACCGGTTTATACCGGTTTACACTGGTTTATACAAATTTATACTGGTTTTTACCGTTTTATACTGGTTTATACTGGTTTATACTAGTTTATAGTGGTTGAAAACTGGTTTATACCGGTTTATACTGGTTTATACTGGTTTATACTGGTTGAAAAACCGTTTTAAACCGGTTTATACCGGTTTATACTGGTTTATACCGATTTATACTGGTTTATACCGGTTTATATTGGTTTATACTGGTTTATATTGGTTTATACTGGTTTATACCGGTTTATACCGGTTTATACTGTTTTATACCGGTTTATACTGGTTTATACTGGTTTAAACTTGTTTATACTGGTTTATATTGGTTTAAACCGCTTTATACTGGTTTATACTGGTTTATACCGGTTTATATTGGTTTATACTGGTTTAAACTTGTTTATACTGGTTTATATTGGTTTAAACCGCTTTATACTGGTTTATACTGGTTTATACCGGTTTATACTGGTTTATACTGGTTTAAACTGGTTTATACTGGTTTAAACAGGTTTATACCGGTTTATACTGGTTTATAGCAGTTTATCCTGTTTATACTGGTTTATAGCAGCTTGTAGCCTGTTTATACTGGTTATACTGGTTTAAACTGGTTATATACTGGTTTATATTGGTTTAAACCGCTTTCTACTGTGTTTTTTACTGGTTATACCGGTTTATACTGGTTTATACTGGTTTAAACTGGTTTATACTGGTTTATATTGGTTTAAACCGCTTCATACTGGTTTAAACCCGGTGTATACCGGTTTATACTGGTTATTACCGATTTTTTACTGGTTTATACCGATTTATACTGTTTTTTACAGGTTGAAAAAACGGTTTATACCGGTTTATACTGGTTTATACTGGTTTAAACTGGTTTATACTGCTTTATACTGGTTTCAACCGGTTTTATACGGTTTATACTTGTTTAAACTTTTTACGGTTTTACTGGTTTATACCGTTTATACTGGTTTAAACTGGTTTATACTGGTTAAAAACCGGTTTTTATACGTTATATGGTTTATACGGTTTATACTGGTTGAAAAACGGTTTATACCGGTTTATACTGGTTTATATGGTTTATAAATGGTTTAAACCCGGGTTTTTAAACCCTTTTATACCGGTTTATACTGGTTTATACATTTATACTGGTTTATACCGGTTTTATTGGTTTATACTGGTTTAAACTGTTTTTACCTTTTTTACTGGTTTATACCGTTTATACTGGTTTTTATACCGGTTTATACTGGTTTTATACCGTTTAAACTGGGATATACCGTTTATACTGTTTTTTTACTGGTTGAAAAAACGGGTTTTACCGGTTTATACTGGTTTATTTTTACTGGTTTTAAACTGGTTTATACTGGTTTATACTGGTTTAAACCGTTTATACTGGTTTATACTGGTTATTCGTTTATACTGTTTTATACTGGTTTAAAAACATTTTATACCGGTTTAACTTTTTTTTTACTGGTTTATATGTTTTTATTTTTTTACGTTTTTATACTGGTTTATATTTTAAACGGTTTATACCGGTTTATATGGTTTTATTTACTTTTATACTGGTTTTTTTTTTTTATACTGTTTAAATGGTTTATACGTTTATATGGTTTATTATGTTTAAACGGTTTTATTATACTGGTTTATACTGGTTTAATTTAAAACCGTTTATACTGGTTATACCGTTTATACTGGTTTATGGTTGAAAAAACGGTTTATATACTGTTTATACGGTTTATACTGGTTATAACT
The DNA here is from genome assembly GCA_916701645.2 of Sebastolobus alascanus. Lineage (NCBI taxonomy): Eukaryota > Metazoa > Chordata > Actinopteri > Perciformes > Sebastidae > Sebastolobus > Sebastolobus alascanus. Next base: position 11,308 of record CAKAOJ020000554.1, read on the forward strand.
TTGGTTGAAAACCGGTTTATACCGGTTTATACTGGTTTATTAACTGGTTTAACTGTTTTATTTTAAAAATGTTAGTATACTGGTTTTTTACCGGTTTAACTGGTTTATACTGGTTTATAATTTGGGTTTTAAAACCCTTTATATGGTTTAAACGGTTTATTTCCGGTTTATACTGGTTATAAAAATTTATACTGGTTTTTTACCTTTTTTACTGGTTATACTGGTTTATACTGGTTTTTTTATGGTTGAAAAAACGGTTTATACCGGATTTTTTACGGTTTATATACGGTTTATACTGGTTAAAACCGGTTTTAACGGTTTATACTGGTTTAACTGGTTAATATACCGGTTTATACTGGTTTATACTGGTTTAACTGGGTTTTTACTGGTTTATATTTGGTTTAAAACCGTTTATAAAGGTTTATAACGTTTATACCGTTTTATACTGTTTTAATACTGGTTTATAAATTTTTAACTGGTTTATATGGTTTTTAATATACTGGTTTATATGGTTTAAACCGGTTTATACGGTTTATACTGGTTTAAACTGGTTTATACTGGTTTAAATTATACCGGTTTAACCGGTTTATAAAACCGTTTATACTGGTTTATACTGGGTTTTTACTGGTTTATACGGTTTAAACTTTTTATACTGGTTTATATTGGTTTAAACCGCTTTATACGGTTTATACTGTTTATACCGTTTATACTGGTTTATACCGGTTTAAACTTGGTTTATACTGGTTTATATTTGGGTTTAAAAACCCCTTTATACTGGTTTATACGGTTTATACCGGTTTTATACTGGTTTATACGTTTAAACTGGTTTATACCGGTTAAGGTTTTATTACCGGTTTATACTGGTTTATACTGGGAAAAACCGGTTTATACGTTTATACTGGGTTTTTACTGGTTTAAACTGGTTTATACCGGTTTATATTTGGGTTTAAATACTGGTTATACAGTTTAAAAAGTTTTACTGGTTTAAATTTTAAATGGTTTATACCGGTTTATACTGGTTTATACTGGTTTAACGGTTTATACTGTTTATATTTGGGTTTAAACCGGTTTATACTGGTTAAAGGGTTTTAAACCGTTTATACTGGTTTTTATACCGATTTATACTGGTTTTATTTATATTTTAACCGTTTTATACTGGTTTATACGTTTATACTGTTTTTACTGGTTAAAAAACGGTTTATACCCGGGTTTTTACTGGTTTATATTTTACTGGTTTAAACTGGTTTATATTTTCGTTTATACTGTGTTTATACCATTTATACTGGTTTATACCAAATTATACTGGTTTTAATACTGGTTTATACCGGTTTATACTTTTTGGGTTTTTTTAAAAAGGTTTATACCGGTTTTTTAATGGTTTAATTTAAACTGGGTTTTACTGTTTAATTAACTGGTTTATACTGAACTGGTTGAAAAACCGGTTTATACGGTTTATAACTGGTTTTACTGGTTTATACTGGTTTATACTGGTTAAAAACGGTTTATACCGGTTTAAAACTGGTTTATAATGGTTTAAATTAACGGTTTATACTTGTTTATACCATTATACTGTTTTTACCGATTTATACTGGTTTATACGGTTAACTGGTTTATACTGGTTTTTAAAAAAAGGTTTATACCGGTTTATACTGGTTATACTGGTTTATACTGGTTATATACCGTTTATACTGGTTTATACAATTTATACTGGTTTTTACGTTAAAAACCGTTTTACGTTTATACTGGGTTTATACCGGTTTATACAGTTTATACTGGTTTAAAACCGGTTTTATACTGGTTTATACGGTTTATACCCCGTTTATACTGGTTTATACTGGTTTAAACCGGTTTAATTAAACCGTTTATACTGGGTTTTGATAAATGGTTATACCGATTTATACTGGTTTAATAAAAAACGTAGTTTATACTGGTTTATACCGGTTTATACTGTTTTTATACGGTTTATATAAACCGGTTTATACCGTTTATACGGTATATAGGTTAAAACTGGTTTTATACTGGGTTTTTACTGGTTTAAAAACTGGTTTATACTAAAGTTTTATACTGGTTTATACTGGTTTTAAAACCGGTTTTTACTGGTTTATAAACTGGGTTTTTACTGGTTTAAAACTGGTTTATACCGGTTTATACTGTTTATACTGGTTAAAAACTTGTTTTTAACCGGTTTTTTACTGGGTTTTTACTGGTTTATACTGGTTTAATGGTTAACGGTTTATAGTTTTATGGTTATACTGGTTTAAAACGGTTTAACGTTTAAAACCGGTTTATACCGGTTTATACTTTATAACGGTTTATACTGGTTTAACTGTTTATACGGTTTATACTGGGTTTTTATTTGGTTTAAACTGGTTTATACTGGTTTAAAATTTGGGTTTTAAACGGTTTATAATGGTTTAAACCGGTTTATAACCGGTTTAACTGGTTTATACTGGTTTAACCGGTTTATACGGTTTTTACTGGTTTAAACTGGTTTATACTGTTTATATGGTTGAAAACCGGTTTAATATTAAAACCGGTTTATACTGGTTTATACTGGTTTATACTGGTTGAAAAACCGGTTTATACCGGTTTATACTGGTTTATACTGTTTTTAAACTGGTTTTTTTACTGGTTGAAAAACGGTTTATACCGGTTTATACTGGTTTATATTTTTACTGGTTTAACTGGTTTATACTTTATACTGGTTTATATTTGGGTTAAACGTTTTTAAATGGTTTAAACGGTTTAACCGGTTTATACTGGTTTATAAATGGTTTAACCGTTTATACTGGTTTAAACTGGTTTAACCGTTTATATGGTTAAAGACCGTTTAAAATACGGTTTATACGGTTTATACTGGTTTATACTGGGTTTTTAAAAGTTTAAACTGGTTTATACTGGTTTATAATTGGTTTAAAAATACTTTTATACCGGTTTAACTGGTTTTATACCGGTTTAAACTTGTTTATACTGGTTTATATTGTTTAAACCGCTTTATACTGGTTTATACTGGTTTAAAACCGGTTTTTTACTGGTTATACTGGTTTAAACTGTTTATACTGGTTTATATGTTTAAACCGTTTATTTCTGGTTTATACTGGTTTATACCGGTTTATACTGGTTTATACTGGTTTAAACTGGTTTATATGGTTTAAACAAGTTTATACCGGTTTATACTGGTTTATAGCAGTTTATCCCTGTTTATACTGGTTTATAGCAGTTTATCCCTGTTTATACTGGTTTATACTGGTTTAACTGGTTTATACTGTTTATATTGGTTTAAACCGCTTTCTACTGGTTTATACTGGTTTATACCGGTTTATACTGGTTTATACTGGTTTAAACTGGTTTATACTGGTTTATATTGGTTTAAACCGCTTCATACTGGTTTAAACCGGTTTTATACCGGTTTATACTGGTTTATACCGATTTTTACTGGTTTATACCGATTTATACTGGTGTATATCGATTTATACTGTTTTTTACTGGTAAAAAAAACGGTTTATACCGGTTTATACTGGTTTATACTGGTTTTAAACTGGTTTAACTGGTTTATATTGGTTTAAAACAGCTTTATACTGGTCTCAACCGGTTTATACCAGTTTATACTGGTTTATACCAATTTATACTGGTTATACCGAGTTATACTGGTTTATACGATTTATACCCGTTTATATTGGTTTATACTGGTTTAAACTGGTTTATTACTGGATTTATAATGGTTTAAAACCGCTTTATACTGGTTTTTACCTAGGATTTATACTGGTTTAGTACTTGTATGTACTGGTTGAAAACCGGTTTTACAGGTTTATAATGGTTATACTGGTTTTATACTGATTTTATACTGGTTGAAAAAGATCGGTTTATACCGGTTTATTACTGGTTTTAATGGTTTAAAACCGGTTCATACCGGTTTATACTTGTTTATACCGATTTATACTGTTTTTTTTACGGTTTATACTGTTTATAAAATGGTTAATACGGTTTATACTGGTTAAAAACCCGGGTTTTTAAACCCGGGTTTTTACTGGTTTATACTGGTTTAAACTGGTTTATACTGGTTTATATGGTTTAAACCGTTATATTTGGGTTATACCGGTTTTACGTTTATACGGTTTTTACTGGTTTATACTGGTTTAACCGTTATAGGGTTTTTACTGGTTTATACGGTTAACGGTTTATACCTTTATACTGGTTTATACGATTTATATTGTTTATACTGGTTTAAAACGGTTTTTCCGTTTATACTGGTTTATACCGTTTTAACTGGTTTAATTTTTACTGGTTTAATTTTTTGGTTTACCATTTAACCGTTTACGGTTAAAAACTTGTACCGATTTATACTGGTTTATACCGTTTATACTGGTTTATACTGGTTTAAACTGTTTATACTGGTTAAAAGGTTTATCCCGTTTATACTGGTTTATACGGTTTTAAAAACCGGTTTATACTGGTTTATATTTTTTAAACCGTTTAATTTTTCTGGTTTTTAAAAAAAAGTTTATACCGGTTTATACTGGTTTATACCATTTTACTGGTTTTACGTTTACTGGTTAAAAAACGCGTTTATACCGTTTATACTGGTTTATACTGGTTTAAACTGGTTTAACTGGGTTTTTACTGGTTTAAAAACCGTTTATACTGGTTTAACCGGTTTATACGGTTTATACTGGTTTATACCATTTATACTGGTTATACCGATTTTTACTGGTTTATACCGATTTATATACTGGTTTATACTGTTTGTTAATACCGTTTATACTGGTTTATACTGGTTTAATTTAAATGGTTTAACGTTAAAAAACTTTATACCGGTTTATACTGGTTTTATACCGTTTAAACTGGTTTATACTTGTTTATATTTGGTTTAAAAAGGTTTAACCGGTTTATACCGGTTTATACTGGTTTATACCGATTTATACTGGGTTTTTACCGATTTATACTGGTTTATAAAATGGTTTATACTGGTTTTTAATGGTTTAAAACGGTTTTATACCGGTTTATACTTGTTTTATTTCGTTTATATCGTTAACGTTTATACTGGTTTATATTTAAAAACCCGGTTTATACGGTTTAATACTGGTTTAAAACTGGTTTATACTGGGTTTAAAAACCGGTTTAATACCGGTTTATACTGGTTTTACTTTAAAATGGTTTTTTAAAAACTGGTTTATACGGTTTACTGGTTTATACTGGTTTATACTGTTTATACTGGTTTATACTGGTTTTAAGTTAAAGTTTAAAACCGTTTATACGGTTTATACCGATTTATACTGGTTTTATAACCATTTATACTGGTTTATACCGATTTATACTGTTTTTACTGGTTGAAAAACGTTTGTACCTTTATACTGGTTTACCGATTTATACTGGTTATAAACCGATTTATACTGGTTTATACCGATTTAACTGGTTTATACCGATTTATACTACTGGTATATACCGATTTATACTGTTTTACTGGTTGAAAAAACGTTTTACCGGTTTATACTGTTTATACGTTTTTTAAAATGGTTTATACTGGTTTAAAATTGGTTTAACGTTTATATTGGTTTAAACCGTTTTATACGGTTTATACTGGTTTTTTACCTTTATACTGGTTTATACCGTTTAAACTGGTTTATACTGGTTTATACTGGTTTAAACCGGTTTATACTGGTTTGTACCGGGTTTTTACTGGTTTATAGCAGTTTATCCCCGTTTATACTGGTTTATACTGGTTTATACTGGTTGAAAAACCGTTTTAAAAGGTTTATACTGGGTTTTTAATTTAACTGGTTTATACTTTTAAAGGTTTATAAATGGGTTAATTTTAAATTATACGGTTAAGTTTTTACCGGTTTTACTGGTTTATACTGGTTTTAAACTTTTTGGTTATACTGGTTTATATGTTTTTACCGGGTTTTAAAATGGTTTAATACTGGTTTAACTGGTTTATACTGGTTTATAATGGTTTAAACCGTTTATATGGTTTAAAAACCCGGTTTTTATACCGGTTTTTTACTGGTTTATAACCCTTTATACTGGTTTTATACCATTTATATGTTTTATACTTTTATATTGGTTTATATGGTTTTAAAAAGGTTTATACTGGTTTATAATGGTTTAACCGCTTTTTTTACTGGTTTTTTTTTAACCGGTTTATACCGGTTTAATACTGGTTTATACCGATTTTATACTGGGTTTTTACCGGTTTATACTGGTTTATACTGTTTATACTGGTTGAAAAACCCGGTTTTATACCGGTTTATACTGGTTTAATGGTTTAAACTGGTTTATACTGTTTATATTGGGTTTTAAAAAAAAGTTTAAAACTGTTTTATTTTTACCGGGTTTTTACTGGGTTTTTACTGGTTTTAAACTGGTTTTTTACTGGTTAAAACCGGTTTATACCGGTTTATACTGGTTTATACGGGTTTTTCTGGGTTTTAAAAACCGGTTTATACCGGTTTTTTATACTGGGTTTTTACTGGTTTAAACTGGTTTATACTGGTTAAGGTTAAACCGGTTTATACGGTTTATATGGTTTAAACCGGTTTATAAATGGTTTATACCGTTTATACTGGTTTATACCGGTTTATATTGGTTAAACGGTTATACTGGTTTAAACCCGGTTTTTACGGTTTATACCGGTTTATACGTTTTAACTGGTTTATACGATTTATACTGGTTAACGATTTAACTGTTTTTTACTAAAAAAGGTTTTACGTTTATACTGGTTATATTTACTGGTTTAAACTGGTTTAAACGTTTATATGGTTTAAAATTTTATAACCGTTATACGTTTATACTGGTTTAATACAATTTATACTGGTTTATACGTTATACTGGTATTTTACATTAACTTTATACCCATTTACGGTTTATACGTTTAATTTTATACGTTTAAAATGGTTTAAACCGTTTATACTGGTTATACCGTTTTTATGGTTTATACTTTATACTGTTAATAAACCGTTTTATAACAGGTTAAAATAGGTTTAATTTTATGTTTATACTTTTATTTCTGGTTTATATGGTTTAACGTTTATACTGTTTATATGGTTTAAACCGTTATATTTTAAACTGTTTTAATTTATACGTTATTTACGTTTTTATTTTAACTGGTTTAAACTGGTTTATACGGTTTTAACGTTTATACTGGTTTATTGGTTTAACTGGTTTAAACAATTTTATACTGGTTTAAAAAATTTATATTGGTTATACGGTTTTTAAATGTTTATACTTTTACTGGTTTATAAATTATACGGTTATACCATTTATACTGGTTTATATTTTATTATATACCATTTATACTGGTTTATACCGATTTATATTGTTTTATTAATGGTTAAAAAAGTTTTTAGATTATACTGGTTTTTTAATTTTCGATTTATACTGGTTTATACCGATTTAAACTTTTTAGATTTTACTGTATAAAACATTTATTTTTTACGGTTAACGTTTAAACGTTTACTGGTTTTTATACTGGTTAAAACTGGTTTATACTGGTTAAATTGTTTATAACCGGTTTTATACTGGTTTATACCGTTATACTGGTTATACTGTTAAACATTTATACTGGTTTATACCGGTTTATTTATACTGGTTATTTAATTATACTGGTTTAAAAAGGTTTAATATGTATATACGGTTTAAAATGGTTTATTTAACTTTATACTGGTTTATAATTTAAAGTTTATACTGTTTATACGGTTTAAACTGTTTTAAACGTTTAAGGTAAAAAGTTTATTTATAGGTTTAAAAACGGTTTTACCGTTTTTATACTGTTTTAAAAATACATTTATATGGTTTAAAAACTGGTTATACGATTATACGTTTAAAAACCGGTTTAAACTGTTTATATGGTTTATAAAATTTGGGTTTAAACCGGTTTATATGGTTTAAACCGGTTTTTTACCGTTTATACTGGTTTATACCGTTTATATGGTTTATACATTTAACTGGTTTAAAACCGTTTATATGTTAAAAGGTTAAAAATGGGTTTTTAACCGTTTATACTGGTTTATACTGATTTAACTGTATAAAACCCATTTAAAACGTTTATACGTTTTAAATGGTTTTAAAACTGTTTTAATAATTTTAAGGTTAAAACTTTTAAATTTAAATTAAACCGGTTTTTACGTTTATAATAAACCATTTATACTGGTTTTAAATTTAAGTTATACGTTTATACTGGTTTATATGGTTAAAAAACGGTTTTAACGGTTTATACTGGTTTTTAAAAGGTTAATGTAAAAAAGGTTTATAGTTTATACGGTTTATACTATTTTTAAAATGTTTAACGATTTAAGGTTAAAACCCATTTGGTAAAAATGGTTTTACGGTTAAAACGGTTTTACGTTATACGGTTATACGTTTATAGATTTATACTGGTTTATACGTTTATACTGGTTTAAACATTTATACCGGTTTATATACGTTTATACGGTATATACGTTTATCTGTTTTATGGTTTAAAAAATATTTACCGATTTTTACTGGGTTTATAAACCATTTATATTTTACCGTTTATACTGTTTATACGATTTTACTGGTTTAAATTTTATACGGTTTATACCGGTTTATAAAACCGGTTTATATGTTTTATACTGGTTTAAACTAGTTTATACTGGTTTATATGGTTAAACGGTTTATACTATTTATTTGGTTTAAACCGTTTATATTTATAAGTTTTTAACCGTTTTTTACTGGTTATAAAATATTATACAGATTTATACTGGTTTATACCGGTTTATATTGGTTTATACTGGTTTATATTGGTTTATACTGGTTTATACCGGTTTATACCGGTTTATACTGTTTTATACCGGTTTATACTGGTTTATACTGGTTTAAACTTGTTTATACTGGTTTATATTGGTTTAAACCGCTTTATACTGGTTTATACTGGTTTATACCGGTTTATATTGGTTTATACTGGTTTAAACTTGTTTATACTGGTTTATATTGGTTTAAACCGCTTTATACTGGTTTATACTGGTTTATACCGGTTTATACTGGTTTATACTGGTTTAAACTGGTTTATACTGGTTTATACAGGTTTATACCGGTTTATACTGGTTTATAGCAGTTTATCCCTGTTTATACTGGTTTATAGCAGTTTATCCCTGTTTATACTGGTTTATACTGGTTTAAACTGGTTTATACTGGTTTATATTGGTTTAAACCGCTTTCTACTGGTTTATACTGGTTTATACCGGTTTATACTGGTTTATACTGGTTTAAACTGGTTTATACTGGTTTATATTGGTTTAAACCGCTTCATACTGGTTTAAACCGGTTTATACCGGTTTATACTGGTTTATACCGATTTTTACTGGTTTATACCGATTTATACTGTTTTTTACAGGTTGAAAAAACGGTTTATACCGGTTTATACTGGTTTATACTGGTTTAAACTGGTTTATACTGCTTTATACTGGTTTCAACCGGTTTATACCGGTTTATACTTGTTTATACCGATTTATACTGTTTTTTACCGATTTATACTGGTTTATACTGGTTTATACTGGTTGAAAAACCGGTTTATACCGGTTAATACTGGTTTATACGGGTTTATACTGGTTGAAAAACCGGTTTATACCGGTTTATACTGGTTTATACTGGTTTAAACTGGTTTATACTGATTTATACTGGTTTAAACCGGGTTATATTGGTTTATACCGGTTTTTACTGGTTTATAGCGGTTTTTACTGGTTTATACTGGTTTATACTGGTTTTTACCGGTTTATACCGGTTTATACCGGTTTATACTGGTTTATACCAATTTATACTGGTTTATACCGATTTTTATTGGTTTATACTGGTTTAAACTGTTTTTTACCAATTTATACTGGTTTATACCGATTTATACTGGTATATACCGATTTATACTGGTTTATACCGATTTATACTGGTATATACCGATTTCTACTGTTTTTTACTGGTTGAAAAAACGGTTTGTACCGATTTATACTGGTATATACCGATTTATACTGGTATATACCGATTTATACTGGTTTATACTGATTTAAACTGGTTTATACCGATTTATACTGGTTTATACTGGTATATATCGATTTATACTGTTTCTTACTGGTTGAAAAAACAGTTTTATACCGGTTTATACTGTTTTATACTGGTTTAAACTGGTTTATACTGGTTTATATTGGTTTAAACCGCTTTATATTGGTTTCAACCGGTTTATACCGGTTTATACTGGTTTATACCAATTTACACTGGTTTTTACCATTTTATACTGGTTTATACTGGTTTATACTGGTTTATAGTGGTTGAAAAACCGGTTTTATACCGGTTTATACTGGTTTATACTGGTTTATACTGGTTTATACTGGTTTATAGTGGTTGAAAAACCGGTTTATACCGGTTTATACTGGTTTATACTGGTTGAAAAAACGGTTTATACCGGTTTATACTGGTTTATACTGGTTTAAACTGGTTTATACTGGTTGAAAAACCGGTTTATACCGGTTTATACTGGTTTATACTGGTTTATACTGGTTGAAAAACCGGTTTATACCGGTTTATACTGGTTTATACTGGTTTAAACTGGTTTATACTGGTTGAAAAACTGGTTTATACCGGTGTATACTGGTTTATACTGGTTTAAACTGGTTTATACTGGTTTATATTGGTTTAAACCGCTTTATAATGGTTTAAACCGGTTTATACCGGTTTACACTGATTTATACAAATTTATACTGGTTTTTACCGTTTTATACTGGTTTATACTGGTTTATACTGGTTTATAGTGGTTGAAAACCGGTTTATACCGGTTTATACTGGTTTATACTGGTTTATACTGGTTGAAAAACCGTTTTAAACCGGTTTATACCGGTTTATACTGGTTTATACCGATTTATACTGGTTTATACCGGTTTAAACTTGTTTATACTGGTTTATATTGGTTTAAACCGCTTTATACTGGTTTATACTGGTTTATACCGGTTTATACTGGTTTATACTGGTTTAAACTTGTTTATACTGGTTTATATTGGTTTAAACCGCTTTATACTGGTTTATACTGGTTTATACCGGTTTATACTGGTTTATACTGGTTTAAACTGGTTTATACTGGTTTAAACAGGTTTATACCGGTTTATACTGGTTTATAGCAGTTTATCCCTGTTTATACTGGTTTATAGCAGTTTATCCCTGTTTATACTGGTTTATACTGGTTTAAACTGGTTTATACTGGTTTATATTGGTTTAAACCGCTTTCTACTGGTTTATACTGGTTTATACCGGTTTATACTGGTTTATACTGGTTTAAACTGGTTTATACTGGTTTATATTGGTTTAAACCGCTTCATACTGGTTTAAACCGGTTTATACCGGTTTATACTGGTTTATACCGATTTTTACTGGTTTATACCGATTTATACTGGTGTATATCGATTTATACTGTTTTTTACTGGTAAAAAAAACGGTTTATACCGGTTTATACTGGTTTATACTGGTTTAAACTGGTTTAAACTGGTTTATATTGGTTTAAAACGCTTTATACTGGTCTCAACCGGTTTATACCAGTTTATACTGGTTTATACCAATTTATACTGGTTTATACCGAGTTATACTGGTTTATACCGATTTATACCCGTTTATATTGGTTTATACTGGTTTAAACTGGTTTATACTGGTTTATAATGGTTTAAACCGCTTTATACTGGTTTTTACCGATTTATACTGGTTTATACTTGTATGTACTGGTTGAAAAACCGGTTTATACAGGTTTATACTGGTTTATACTGGTTTATACTGATTTATACTGGTTGAAAAAACGGTTTATACCGGTTTATACTGGTTTATAATGGTTTAAACCGGTTCATACCGGTTTATACTTGTTTATACCGATTTATACTGTTTTTTACCGATTTATACTGGTTTATACTGGTTAATACTGGTTTATACTGGTTGAAAAACCGGTTTATACCGGTTTATACTGGTTTATACTGGTTTAAACTGGTTTATACTGATTTATACTGGTTTAAACCGGGTTATATTGGTTGATACCGGTTTTTACTGGTTTATAGCGGTTTTTACTGGTTTATACTGGTTTATACCGGTTTATACCAGTTTATACCGGTTTATAGCGGTTTATACTGGTTTATACCAATTTATACTGGTTTATACCGATTTATATTGGTTTATACTGGTTTAAACTGGTTTTTACCGATTTATACTGGTTTATACCGATTTATACTGGTATATACCGATTTATACTGGTTTATACCGATTTCTACTGGTATATACCGATTTCTACTGTTTTTTACAGGTTGAAAAAACGGTTTGTACCGATTTATACTGGTATATACCGGTTTATACTGGTTTTATACTGGTTTAAACTTGTTTATACTGGTTTATAGCAGTTTATCCCTGTTTATACTGGTTTATACTGGTTTAAACAGGTTTATACTGGTTTATATTGGTTTAAACCGCTTTATACTGGTATATACTGGTTTATACCGGTTTATACTGGTATATACCGATTTATACTGGTTTATACCGATTTCTACTGGTATATACCGATTTATACTGTTTTTTACTGGTTGAAAAACCGGTTTGTACCGATTTATACCGGTATATACCGGTTTATACTGGTTTATACTGGTTTAAACTTGTTTATACTGGTTTATAGCAGTTTATCCCTGTTTATACTGGTTTATACTGGTTTAAACTGGTTTATACTGGTTTATATTGGTTTAAACCGCTTTATACTGGTTTAAACCGGTTTATACCGGTTTATACTGGTTTATACCAATTTATACTGGTTTATACCGAGTTATACTGGTTTATACCGATTTATACCCGTTTATATTGGTTTATACTGGTTTAAACTGGTTTATACTGGTTTATAATGGTTTAAACCGCTTTATACTGGTTTCAACCGGTTTATACCGGTTTATACTGGTTTATACCGATTTATACTGGTTTTTACCGATTTATACTGTTTTTATACTTGTTTATACTGGTTGAAAAACCGGTGTATACCGGTTTATACTGGTTTATACTGGTTTATACTGATTTATACTGGTTGAAAAAACGGTTTATACCGGTTTATACTGGTTTATACTGGTTTAAACTGGTTTATACTGGTTTATATTGGTTTAAACCTCTTTATAATTGTTTAAACCGGTTCATACCGGTTTATACTTGTTTATACCGATTTATACTGTTTTTTACCGATTTATACTGGTTTATACTGGTTTATACTGGTTTATACTGGTTGAAAAACCGGTTTATACCGGTTAATACTGGTTTATACGGGTTTATACTCGTTGAAAAACCGGTTTATACCGGTTTATACTGGTTTATACTGGTTTAAACTGGTTTATACTGATTTATACTGGTTTAAACCGGGTTATATTGGTTTATACCGGTTTTTACTGGATTATAGCGGTTTTTACTGGTTTATACTGGTTTATACTGTTTTTTACAGGTTGAAAAAACGGTTTGTACCGATTTATACTGGTATATACCGGTTTATACTGGTTTTATACTGGTTTAAACTTGTTTATACTGGTTTATAGCAGTTTATCCCTGTTTATACTGGTTTATACTGGTTTAAACAGGTTTATACTGGTTTATATTGGTTTAAACCGCTTTATACTGGTATATACTGGTTTATACCGGTTTATACTGGTATATACCGATTTATACTGGTTTATACCGATTTCTACTGGTATATACCGATTTATACTGTTTTTTACTGGTTGAAAAACCGGTTTGTACCGATTTATACCGGTATATACCGGTTTATACTGGTTTATACTGGTTTAAACTTGTTTATACTGGTTTATAGCAGTTTATCCCTGTTTATACTGGTTTATACTGGTTTAAACTGGTTTATACTGGTTTATATTGGTTTAAACCGCTTTATACTGGTTTAAACCGGTTTATACCGGTTTATACTGGTTTATACCAATTTATACTGGTTTATACCGAGTTATACTGGTTTATACCGATTTATACCCGTTTATATTGGTTTATACTGGTTTAAACTGGTTTATACTGGTTTATAATGGTTTAAACCGCTTTATACTGGTTTCAACCGGTTTATACCGGTTTATACTGGTTTATACCGATTTATACTGGTTTTTACCGATTTATACTGGTTTATACTTGTTTATACTGGTTGAAAAACCGGTGTATACCGGTTTATACTGGTTTATACTGGTTTATACTGATTTATACTGGTTGAAAAAACGGTTTATACCGGTTTATACTGGTTTATACTGGTTTAAACTGGTTTATACTGGTTTATATTGGTTTAAACCTCTTTATAATTGTTTAAACCGGTTCATACCGGTTTATACTTGTTTATACCGATTTATACTGTTTTTTACCGATTTATACTGGTTTATACTGGTTTATACTGGTTTATACTGGTTGAAAAACCGGTTTATACCGGTTAATACTGGTTTATACGAGTTTATACTCGTTGAAAAACCGGTTTATACCGGTTTATACTGGTTTATACTGGTTTAAACTGGTTTATACTGATTTATACTGGTTTAAACCGGGTTATATTGGTTTATACCGGTTTTTACTGGTTTATAGCGGTTTTTACTGGTTTATACTGGTTTATACTGTTTTTTACCGATTTATACTGGTTTATACCGATTTATACTGGTATATACCGATTTATACTGGTTTATACCGATTTATACTGGTATATACCGATTTATACTGTTTTTTACTGGTTGAAAAAACGTATTGTACCGATTTATACTGGTATATACCGATTTATACTGGTATATACCGATTTATACTGGTTTATACTGATTTAAACTGGTTTATACCGATTTATACTGGTTTATACTGGTATATACCGATTTATACTGTTTCTTACTGGTTGAAAAAACAGTTTTATACCGGTTTATACTGTTTTATACTGGTTTAAACTGGTTTATACTGGTTTATATTGGTTTAAACCGCTTTATATTGGTTTCAACCGGTTTATACCGGTTTATACTGGTTTATACCAATTTATACTGGTTTATACCGAGTTATACTGGTTTATACTGGTTTATACTGGTTTCAACCGGTTTATACTGGTTTGTACCGGTTTATACTGGTTTATAGCAGTTTATCCCTGTTTATACTGGTTTATACTGGTTTATGCTGGTTTATACCGGTTTATACTGGTTTATGCTGGTTTATACCGGTTTATACTGGTTTATACTGGTTTATGCTGGTTTATACCGGTTTAAACTGGTTTATATTGGTTTATACCTGTTTATAATGGTTTATAGCGGTTTATACCTGTTTATACTGGTTTATACTGGTTTATACTGGTTTATATTGGTTTAAACCGCTTTATACTGGTTTATACTGCTTTATACTGGTTTATACTGGTTTATACCGGTTTATACTGGTTTATACTGGTTTAAACTGGTTTATACTGGTTTATATTGGTTTAAACCGCTTCATACTGGTTTAAACCGGTTTACACCGGTTTATACTGGTTTATACCAATTTATACTGGTTTATACCGAGTTATACTGGTTTATACCGATTTATATTGGTTTATTCTGGTTTAAACTGGTTTATACCGATTTATACTGGTTTATACTGATTTAAACTGGTTTATACCGATTTATACTGGTTTATACCGATTTTTACTGGTTTATACCGATTTATACTGTTTTTTACAGGTTGAAAAACCGGTTTATACCGGTTTATACTGGTTTATACTGGTTTAAACTGGTTTATACTGCTTTATACTGGTTTCAACCGGTTTATACCGGTTTATACTGGTTTATACCAATTTATACTGGTTTATACCGAGTTATACTGGTTAATACCGATTTATACTGTTTTTTACTGGTTGAAAAAATGGTTTATACCGGTTTATACCGGTTTATACTGGTTTAAACTGGTTTAAACTGGTTTATATTGGTTTAAACCGCTTTATACTGGTTTAAACTGGTTTATACTGGTTTATATTGGTTTAAACCGCTTTATACTGGTTTATACTGGTTATACCGGTTTATACCGGTTTATACTGGTTTATACTGGTTTATACCGGTTTATACTGGTTTAAACTGGTTTATACTGGTTTATATTTGTTTAAACCGTTTTTTACTGGTTTCAACCGCTTTATACCGGTTTATACTGGTTTATACCGATTTATACTGGTTTTTACCGATTTATACTGGTTTATACCGATTTATACTGGTTTTTACCGATTTATACTGGTTTATACTGGTTTGTACTGGTTGAAAAACCGGTTTATACCGGTTTATACCGGTTTATACTGGTTTATACCGGTTTATACTGGTTTATACTGGTTTAAACCGGTTTATACTGGTTTATACCGGTTTATAATGGTTTATACTGGTTTAAACCGGTTTATACCTATTTATACTGGTTTATACCGATTTATACCTGTTTATACCGATTTATACTGGTTTATACTGGTTGAAAAACCGGTTTATACCGGTTTATCGGGTTTATACTGGTTTAAACTGGTTTCTACTGGTTGAAAAACCGGTTCATACCGGTTTATACTGGTTTATACTGGTTTAAACTGGTTAATACTGGTTTATATTGGTTTAAACCGCTTTATAATGGTTTAAACCGGTTTATACCGGTTTACACTGGTTTATACAAATTTATACTGGTTTTTACCGATTAATACTGGTTTATACAGGTTTATACTGGTTTATAGGGGTTGAAAAAACGGATTTATACCGGTTTATACTTGTTTATACTGGTTTATACTGTTTGGAAAACCGGTTTAAACCGGTTTATACCGGTTTATACTTGTTTATACCGATTTATACTGGTTTATACTGGTTTATAGTGGTTTATACTGGTTTATACCGGTTTATACCGGTTTATACTGTTTTATACCGGTTTATACTGGTTTATACTGGTTTAAACTTGTTTATACTGGTTTATATTGGTTTAAACCGCTTTATACTGGTTTATACTGGTTTATACCGGTTTATACTGGTTTAAACTGGTTTAAACTGGTTTATACTGGTTTAAACAGGTTTATACCGGTTTATACTGGTTTATAGCAGTTTATCCCTGTTTATACTGGTTTATAGCAGTTTATCCCTGTTTATACTGGTTTATGCTGGTTTATACTGGTTTATACTGGTTTATATTGGTTTAAACCGCTTTATACTGGTTTATACTGGTTTATACCGGTTTATACTGGTTTATACTGATTTAAAGTGGTTTATATTGGTTTATATTGGTTTAAACCGCGTCATACTGGTTTAAACCGGTTTATACCGGTTTATACTGGTTTATACCGATTTATACTGGTTTATACCGATTTATACTGGTTTATACTGGTTTGTACTGGTTGAAAAACCGGTTTATACCGGTTTATACTGGTTTATACCGGTTTATACCGGTTTATACTGGTTTATACTGGTTTATACCGGTTTATACCTGTTTATACTGGTTTAAACCGGTTTATACCTATTTATACTGGTTTATACCGATTTATACCTGTTTATACCGATTTATACTGGTTTATACTGGTTTAAAAACCGGTTTATACCGGTTTATCGGGTTTATACTGGTTTAAACTGGTTTATACTGGTTTATATTGGTTTAAACCGCTTTATAATGGTTTATACCGGTTTATACTGGTTTATATTGGTTTAAACCGCTTTATAATGGTTTATACCGGTTTATACTGGTTTATTTCGATTTATACTGTTTTTTTACCGATTTATACTGGTTTATACTGGTTGAAAAAACGGTTTATACCGGTTTATACTGGTTTATACTGGTTTAAACTGTTTTATACTGGTTTATGTGATTATAGCGAGGAAAACAATGGCGGACGGTGAGAAATTCTAGAGCAGCTCAGTGGGCGGGGTCACCTAGCTGGAGGTTGTTCTACCTAGTTCTACCGTAACCCTTATATGGCATGACAAGAATCACCGACGTTACTGCTTCCAGGAAGTACGAATCAGCTCCCCTTCGGACACATTTTTCCGAGAGATGGAGCAGGAGAAAAAGAGAGAGGATGGTCTTTTATGATACTTCGGTGGTCTGTAGACACACTGGGGACAGATATTGATATTTAAAAGACATGGAAAAGTGCATTTTGCATAATAGGTGACCTTTAAAACAGAAATATCAATTTATGTCACATTTTATCAATTAATTAATAGCTACATTTATTTTTAATATTATTTTTGCTACATTTCATGACATATTTATTTATTGAGTCATTTATTTATTTATTTATTCATTTATTTTTTATTTTGGCAGGGTCAGTCCTCCATACCTGAGCTCTATTGAGCTTCTAGTCTCTTTTAGTTCATTGTTTTGGTTTAGGCCTACAAACTTCACTCTCATCAGCCAGGTTTCCAGCAGCAGCTATTTTCAGTAAAAGGCTCTGATAATGCCACTGTACACACCTGACAGACACAGTTAGACAGTTAGAGACTAGCTGAGGAACATAGTGGAGCATTTAGCAGCTAAAGAGTCCAGAGTTGGTGTAGACCAATGCTTTGTAATTACTTGTTTTTGTTATGAATAATCAGAATGTTGGAACTGAGGGATTGGATTGGACATGGAGATGTCGATGTTATATCATCATTTTTGTGTCATGTTTTCTTTACTTATGTCCTAAGGGAAATTTTAGTTTGTTAAATTCAGTACCAATTGCCATTCCTTTGGGATATGCTGCTGAATAGTAGCTGTCACTGTAACCATTGGGATGACACTGGGAGGTGTTGTGCTCCTGTCTCAGGAAGGTCAGGACTGGCTGACGCTGACAGCGGGGAGAAACTGCTACCAGGAGATGGTGGACATGAACCTTCTGCGCTACGTGCACACAGTCCTGCACGCTACTAAAACACAGGACTTCTTTGTCTTCCACTTGTTGGATGGAAAGAATCGATCACCCCCACAGCACTTCCACATCTCTGTCAAAGATCTGGAAAAAGGTACTGGAATTCACTCTGAAATTCTTCATTAGAAATAGGTTAGGATCAACTAGTCTACTTGTGTGTGCTTGTCAGGCCACATCATGTTTCCCTGCCCTCTGCCCAGTCTAGATTCAAACTGATGAGGTTCCAGTCTTAAGGAGAGGTGGGTAAAAAAGGTTTTGCCAGGATAATTTTTTTTTTTTTAAATAAATTATTTTTTCATCTATGGATACAAGTGAAAAAAGTTTTTGTTGTTAGCAGGTCATTTTTGTAGGTGTTTGTTGTTGTAATACTCATTTTGACCACAAGAGGCTGTAGTGCACCACTACCCTGTGTTCTAAGTAGGACTAAAAGCATTCATGTTTTGTTCTAGGTGAGTTTCAATTTAATAACTTACAACACACAATATATGTACCTTGTGTTTAGAGTGAAATTAAAACTCACCTGGATAAAAATATGAATGCTTTTAGTCCCATTTAGAACACTAGTGCAGTGCCCGTCTGGAACGGGCCGATTGATTGGCCCCCAGAAGGGCTGCTTGCAGTGTTGTTGAGAACCACGGTATGGCTGCTTGTTCCCACCAAGTGTGAAGTTAATTGGATGAACGGTTCTCGAGATCGGCGAAGGGCAGTCATACATGCACAGATAGACAGAGATTCCTTCATTTATAATTACATGATGCTGCTACAGCGCCCTCTATTGGCCAAATGGACCCAAATTTGCCATAGTCACTCAGACATCATATACATTACACATGTCCACCAAATGTGGTCGAAATAATACAAAGCGTTCAGGAGATATGACATTTTTTGTAATATAAGTCCTGCCTACAACATTTGAGCTACATTTGAGGGCCAGCTATAGCAAAACTGTATGGAAAAACCCCAAGAATCACTTTTTCCGGCTTGGTCCAGAGATGTACCATACCAAATTTGGCGACGATTGCTCAAATTTGTAGGAGTAGTAGTGAAAAAATTTGATTTTCAAATTGGCGTGGCTTATGTGGATAGATTCATCTGGACACACAAATTCCAGGAAAAAAATAATTTTGTTTCTTAGGCTTAGGGTTCAAAAGTTACAGGCAAAAATGTAAAGTTCATTATTATAGTGCCACAATCTGGCCAAATTGCAATACATTGTACACTACACGCCCTTAGGTCCTCAGCAATACACCCGCCAAGTGTGAAGTAGATTGGATGAATGGTTCTCGAGATATGTGAATAATACAGAAGGACAGACAGATATTAACAACCTTTTTGAGAAATTTCAGTCTGGTTTCCGCTCTGCCCACAGCACAGAAACAGCTCTGGTTGGAGTCACAAATAACCCAAGGATGGCAGCTGATGCTGGCTCACCTTCCCTCCTCTTTCTTCTTGATTTGTCTGCTGCTTTCGACACTGTTGACCATGGTATACTCCTCAACCGGTTACATCACACCATTGGACTCTCAATCCTACCTCGCCGACAGAACAGAATACATTTCCATTGGAAGTGCAAGGTCCCGGTCACACACTGTCACCTGCGGGGTCCCCCAGGGGTCAGTCCTTGGCCCCATCCTCTTCATACTATACATGCTCCCCCTTGGCCATGTCATTAGTCGCTATGGTATCTCATTTCATTGCTACGCTGATGACACACAACTCTACATGAAAACTGACACACATTCCTCTACAGCTTCGCCATTGTCATCATCATCATATGCCCAATCAATACTCATCGCCTATTTGGAGGAGGTAAAGGTGTGGATGAAACATAACTTTCTCCAGTAGAACAGTTCCAAAACTGAAGCACCCGAAACTCTGGATCTGTCCAGTCATCCTCCATAACCAGCATTACCTTCTCTGGTCACGACATTCCCCTCTCCTCATCAGTCACCAACCTTGGTGTAAGATTTGACCCTCAACTCACCTTTGAAGCCCATATCAAACACCTTTGCAAGATCTCCTTTCATCATCTCAGAAATATTGTCAAACAACGCTCTACACTCACCTTAAAGCTGAAGTAGGCGAGATTGGCGCAAATATGATTTAAAAAAAGTTATTTCTAGAAAACGGCTGCTATATCGTGACAGTAGTACATGAAACAGGTAACCTGAAAAAAATCATGTTCCTCTGTGTCCTACTGTGTCCTCCGGTGCTCCTAACGGCATCTGAAAGATTTCACTTACCGGAGGAAAACAAGGTTCGCTGCCCAGCTGCCGTCTTTGAGAGCCGGCTGTCAATCACTCGCGAACTCCGACCAAATGGTCAAACTAGGCAGCACTGATCAAATATGAATCAATATTCTGTTACTGTAATGCCTATTTCTCGCCTCAAATGTTCACAGAATCATCTTGTAGTGTATGGTTTAGCTATAAAATGAGAACTTTTGTGATGCCGCCGCCATTGTAAAATCTGTTGAAGGAATCCAAGTTCTGGTCACATGACCGGAGCACAGCCAATAGGAACGCTCTCTCTCTCTGAAATGACCTGTGATTTGTCAAAGTCTGCCGTCACGGGCTAGATTTTCTAAAGCCTGAAAACAGAGCCATGATGACGTGCAGAAGTCTAGTTATCTCTCAGAACACTTGAATTACAATATGCTGAAAGATTATTATGGAATTTTTGCCCAATGATGCCAAAAATATACTGCCTACTGCCACTTTAAGTAATGCTGAAAAAATGTTCCACGCCTTTGTCTCCTCCAGACTGTATTACTGCAACGCACTTCTCATCGGGATCCCTAATAACAGTCTTCAGAGACTACAGTATGTACAGAACAGCGCTGCAAGGATCCTGATGAGAGTGCGAAAGTATGAACACATCACGTCCATTCTCCATTCACTTCACTGGCTTCCTGTCTCCGCCAGGATTGATTACAAGGTCTCCCTCCTCACTCACCAGTCCATCTATGGCAATGCCCCCCCCCCCCCCACCTGAAAGAGCTACTCACCCCTCTAACCTCAACACGATCCCTCCGCTCTACAAACTCAAACCGCCTCTTCCTCCCCAGGACTAAGCTCAGCACCATGGGTGATCGGGCTTTCTGTTCCGCCGCCCCTCGTCTTTGGAACTCCCTCCCTGACCATCTCAGAGAGCCGCAGACTACAAAGAGTTTAAAAAAAAGGACATAAAACATTCCTTTTTAGCAGAATTTATGACTTTTAATTAACCTTGCTGGTTGCTGCTTTTATGCTCTTATTTTTATGTTAGCTTTTTATCTGTTTTTTTATATTGATGCTTGTACCTGCTTTTACCTTGTAGCACTTTGAGATTTTTTTCAAATGTAAAGTGCGTTACAATAAAATGGATTATTATTTTATTATTATTATATTCTTTGCTTTATAGTGAGACAGGGTAGTGATATACTTCAGCCTCTTTTGGCCAAATTGAGTATTACAACAACAAACACAACATAAAAAATGATCCTGACAGAAACAACAAACATTTACCTGTTTTCACAGATGAAAAAAAGTGTGTCTCAGTGGTTTATGATAATTTAGTAAATCTGTGTGTTGATATTGTTAATAATTTCCTACAGGCCCTGCAACATTACCCAAGGCACTCTGTGTCCAAATCTAGTGTTAATGCTTTTATTATTTAGATTTATATTGTGCTTACATCGTCCATATCCCTAAATTAATTTGTGTTTAATCAGATTACCACAACCTAATTGACACACATCAGAGGAGTACTGCTTGGTTTCCGTGGCTACAGGTTAGATATAATGAAAATGTCATGTGGATTCTGCTCTGTTTACTGTTCTTGATGGGAATGTGGGGATAAAAGGGAGCAAACACAATGCACAGACAGTGGTGGAGTTGTGGGGAGGGGGGGAGCTATGGAGGCCCAACAGTACATTTTTGCCGGAGGAACCCTTAAAACATAATCCGGCCATGGACAGAACATCTGCTTCCACTTTGTTAAATTGTTCATTCACAGGTCACAACTTTGTTTCAACATGTTTCTTTGAAGATAAGAATAATGCTTAGTTTCTTAAAAAATGTCTTCAAACCTCTTGATTTCCATTCATTGACATGTTTATTTGGCACTGTAAACAGAAAAAAGAAAAAGAAATTTCAAGATGAAATCATAGTGGATTTGTGTTCACTTGAATGGAATATTTTGTACAATTAATTCATTTATTTTTTCATTCATAGAATGTGTTGAATTCCATTTAAAAATGGTCTAATTTAATAATTTGTATAGATTATTATTACAGTATTTGCAAGAAGAATCAAATCAGTGTTTGTGGGAGCTCCTACAGACTTTAATCTGTGATGTGTCCTGTGATGATAAGTGAACAGTATGATATGTAATGTATGATCACTTATCATCACAGGACACATCACAGATTAAAGTCTGTAGGAGCTCCCACAAACACTGATTTGATTCTTCTTGCAAATACTGTAATAATAATCTATACAAATTATTAAATTAGACCATTTTTAAATGGAATTCAACACATTCTATGAATGAAAAAATAAATGAATTGAATTGTAAGTGTCGAAATTGAGCTCATATTATAGAGGAAATGTTATCAGTCCAACAATATGCCATTTTCTATGATCAGCAATCCGCTGCAGTAAAACAATATTTAATGTTGATATTTCTTCACTGCTTATTACCTTGTGTTGTTGTTGTCCCATTTTTGAGACTTCAACACTATCCATGTTATTAATATCTGGTCCAGTGGGTCCTGAACCACAAGGTTCAGCAGCAATGTGATTATCCCCATCATGTGATCTACAGCCGGGTATGAAAGAGGGCCTTTTATAGGAGCTGGAAGCAGTTCTCAGAGGTTTGCATGCAGATACACCAGATGCTCTTCAGCTCGGTAAGTCCAGCTAAAACTGTGTACACTGCATCTAGGTTCATATTGGAATGTTTCACATAGCAGGACAAGATGTTGTTATGGTTGCTTACTACTGTAAATGAAAAAAACATTATCTTGCATTATTTTGCAAAGCCTGTGATGGTAGCATTTGGAACAGCAGTTAGTCAGGAGCAAAGTTTTGAGAATTCACCAGTGTTTAATGGAATGTAACTGATAACATGTAAAGTGCATTAGCAGCCGCTCACTTGCTTAACTGAGTATGATCTGCAGGCATGGGCTATGAAAAAGAATGATAATTGAATACAAAGGCCCTATTTTGAATAATCTTAACCTTAATAATAATCTCTTTCTGCAATATGATCCATAATAGGTTTTAGAATAAAGAAGGCTTTCAGGTGAGATAACACACCCTGTGGCTGCCGTTTTGGAGGTCAACATGTTCTGGTCTTAATGGCTGTGATGAGTGTTTTTCCTTCTGTGCTGATTTTACGAAGATATTTTTTTGTTGTTGTTGTTTTTTTCATTTTTGATATATCTGAGCATTTTTGTGTTAAAGCTGAAGTAGGCGAGATTGGAGCAAATTATGATTAAAAAAAAATATTTTTATAAAATGCTCCGGTGCTCCTAACGGCATCTGCAAGATTTCACAGACCGGATGAAAACAAGCAGTCAGAGCTGATCTGGGATCTGCTGTCCATCTGCTGTCTATGAGAGCCAGCTGTCAATCACTCGCAAACGGTTAAACTAGGCAACACTGATCAAATATGAATCAATATTATGTTACGTTAATGCCTATTTCTCACCTCAAATGTTCTCAGAATCATCTTGTAGTGCACGGTTTAGCTGTAAAATGAGAACGTTTGTGACCCGGCAGCCATGTTGAGATCAGGTTGAGATGGCTTGAAGGAACGTCAAGTAAATCAAATCAAATCAATTTTATTTGTATAGCCCAAAATCACAAATCACAAATTTGCCTCGGGGGGCTTTACAATCTGTACAGGATACAACACCCTCTGTCCTGGACAGTGCAACCCTCACATCGGCTAAGGAAAAACTTAACCACAAAAAAACCCTTTTAACAGGGAGAATAAATGGAAGAAACCTCAGGAAGAGCGTCAGAGGAGGGATCCCCCTTCCACGATGGACAGACGTGCAATAGATGTCGTGTGTACAGAGTAACAATATAATGTGCCGGAGCACAGCCAATAGGAACGCTCTCTCTCTGAAATTACCTGTGATTGGTCAAAGTCTCCCGTCACGGGCTAGATTTTCTAAAGCCTGAAAACAGAAGTCTAGTTATCTCTCAGAACACTTGAATTACAATATGCTGAAACGTTTTTATGGAATTTTTGCCCAATGATGCCAAAAATATACTGCCTACTGCCACTTTAAGATGATGTCACTATGTCCGCTAGGTAACCATAGGTAACATCACACTACTGTCTCTGAGAAATATGATTTGTACTGTAATTAATGTATCCAGGTTATCATTAAATGTACCAGTTGACAGTTTAATCCACAGTTTCTGTTAGTGTTTGTTTTCATCTCAACTTTAAAATGAAAGTTCATCATTTTAGAAAATTAGCTTATTCACTTTCTTTCAGAGAGAATATTGATTTCAGCCTCATGCCTGTGTGTTATTTGAGGTTTTCATATCATTCTGTATCTTCCCAGCAGTGTTCCTTATGTATTCAAATCCTCATTTGTCAGTTCTGTTCAGCTGATGTGTTCAACACCCAAACATCATCACTTTCTGACTCATTCATGTCCAATAACCATGCATTGCTTTGTTGTTAGTTCAAAGTTTGATCATGACATAATCATCTGACTTCTCTCCTAATCTCCATCAATACAAGTGAGACGAACTGCTGAGGGTTATTTGGTCATGGATCATCCTACCTCAGGCCAACACAGTCAACCCAGCCACGCCTCGAGCTTTCAGTGGCTTTCTTTTGCTTACCAGGGCCTGACAGAAATCCCTTATGAAACGATTCTAACACAGACAGACTCACTGGAGGTGCTGGACCTGAGTTACAATCTGCTGGATGAGTATCCTTTTCTTAATAACCAGAAGCTTAAAGACCAAAATACTACACAGTGTTCCAGTGTTTGTGCCTTCCTGCTTACCAACATAATTACTGTATAGGTTAGACACAGTTATGCCTTTTACAGCAGCACATACTTAATTTGGGTATGGCCGACATTGCCATACCTATAGCCATACCGCTAACATGGCTAAAGCAGCCGATTAGACTGTTGTCAGGCTATTAAATAGGCGTTATCAGTCGCTATAAGCCACATAGATATGGATCAATGGCCTACTACACCCATTATATCACCATCTATCATTATCATCTATTCACATGGTAGATCACCAAAAGAAGGTATAAGAGAACACGAGAACATGACAGCTACCTCTAGTGACCATAGTAATTATGACAGGAGCAAAAGCGGAAGTCAGGCGATGTATTATAGACAGTGTGAAACTCCATACGGGGTGGAGGTCGGGGACAATGTATGGGACACAAAACACAGGGTTTTCTCCGAGGAGATCAGAGTTCATCTCCTGTGTGAAACCAACAATGTGTAGTCGTCTTTGTGTTTGTAGTTATTTTAACTAAAAACAAAATGTTTATCCCTACAAAAAATGCTTTATTTTTTTTTTGACCTAAACCTAACTGTTTATTTGCCTAAACCTAAGGCAGTTGTAGTTTTGTTGCCTAAACCTAACTGTTCATTTGCCTAAACCTAAAGAAGTTGTAGTTTAATTGCCTAAACCTGAAGAAGTTGTAGTTTTATTACCTAAACCTAAAGAAGTTGTAGTTTTGTTGCCTAAACCTAACTGTTTATTTGTTTAAACCTAACAAAGTTGTAGTTTTGTTGCCTAAACCTAACTGTTTATTTGCCTAAACCTAAATATTTTGCAGATTTGTTGCCTAAACCTGAAGAAGTTGTAGTTTTATTTGTCTAAACCTAAATAAGTTGTAGTTTTGTTGCCTAAACCTAACTGTTTATTTGCCTAAACCTAAAGAAGTTGTAGTTTTGTTGCCTAAACCGAACTGTTTATTTGCCTAAAACTAAAGAATATGTAGTTACGTTTCCTAAACCTAAAGAAGTTGTAGATTTGTTGCCTAAACCTAAAGAAGTTGTTGTTTTGTTGCCTAAAGCTTACAGTTTATTTGCCTAAACCGAAAGTAGTTGTAGTTTTTTGCCTAAACCTAAATAAGTTGTAGTTTTGTTGCCTAAACCTAACTGTTTATTTGCCTAAAACTAAAGAATATGTAGTTACGTTTCCTAAACCTAAAGAAGTTGTAGATTTGCTGCCTAAACCTAAAGAAGTTGTTGTTTTGTTGCCTAAAGCTTACAGTTTATTTGCCTAAACCGAAAGTAGTTGTAGTTTTTTTGCCTAAACCTAAATAAGTTGTAGTTATGTTGCCTAAACCTAATGAAGTTGTAGTTTTATTGCCTAAACCTAAAGAGGTTGTAGTTTTGTTGCCTAAACCTAAAGAAGTTGTAGTTTTATTGCCTAAACCTAAAGAAGTTGTAGTTTTGTTGGCTAAACCTAATGAAGTTGTAGTTTTATTGCCTTAACCTAAAGAAGTTGCAGTTTTGTTGCCTAAACCTAACAAACTTGTAGTTTTGTTTTCTAAACCTGAAGAAGTTGTAGTTTTGTTGCCTAAACCTAACTGTTTATTTGCCTAAACCTAAAGAAGTTGTAGTTTTGTTGCCTAAACCTAACTGTTTATTTGCCTAAAACTAAAGAATATGTAGTTACGTTTCCTAAACCTAAAGAAGTTGTAGATTTGTTGCCTAAACCTAAAGAAGTTGTTGTTTTGTTGCCTAAAGCTTACAGTTTATTTGCCTAAACCGAAAGTAGTTGTAGTTTTTTGCCTAAACCTAAATAAGTTGTAGTTTTGTTGCCTAAACCTAACTGTTTATTTGCCTAAAACTAAAGAATATGTAGTTACGTTTCCTAAACCTAAAGAAGTTGTAGATTTGTTGCCTAAACCTAAAGAAGTTGTTGTTTTGTTGCCTAAAGCTTACAGTTTATTTGCCTAAACCGAAAGTAGTTGTAGTTTTTTTGCCTAAACCTAAATAAGTTGTAGTTTTGTTGCCTAAACCTAATGAAGTTGTAGTTTTATTGCTTAAACCTAAAGAGGTTGTAGTTTTGTTGCCTAAACCTAAAGAAGTTGTAGTTTTATTGCCTAAACCTAAAGAAGTTGTAGTTTTGTTGGCTAAACCTAATGAAGTTGTAGTTTTATTGCCTTAACCTAAAGAAGTTGCAGTTTTGTTGCCTAAACCTAACAAACTTGTAGTTTTGTTTTCTAAACCTGAAGAAGTTGTAGTTTTGTTGCCTAAACCTAAAGAAGTTGCAGTTTTGTTGCCTAAACCTGAAGAAGTTGTAGTTTTATTACCTAAACCTAAAGAAGTTGTAGTTGTGTTGCCTAAATCTAAAGAAGTTGTAGTTTTGTTGACTAAACCTGAAGAAGTTGTAGTTTTGTTGCCTAAATCTAAAGAAGTTGTATTTTGTTGCCTAAACCTAAACCCTAAAGAAACCTCTTTGTTTGTGTTCAAAACGTGACGTTTCATTCAGTTTTACAACATGTTAGAACGTGTTGCTTTTAAGTTTCACTTTCACTTTTACAACATAGTAGGCCCCTAATGACCCACATCTATGGTGCTTATAGCAACTGTATTGCTGGTTGTGTGCGTCAATGCCTGCTTTAAGTCATAGTTTATACCCCTCTCGTTATTTACTATATGTCTTTTGTAACAACATACAGTATTATACGATACAGCATCATGCTGTATAGGTAAATATTCTATCAATCGCATGCATTATGATGTGATGCTATATTTCCTCAGTGACTGACAAACCCTGAGCAGTTTGAGTTTGGTGTGTTGTCCTTCATTGAGTTTTTATTGGAACCCGGCTCTGCTGGATCAGCTGGAGAAGCTCAGCACTCTGATCCTGGACTGCAACAACTACACGTCTCACATCAAGTTCCCCTACATGCCAAGTGTCACCACCATGTGCATCAACAAGAACAAGATCAACAACCTGCCTGTGTTTGTGGAAGAAATCAGGCGAAAGTTCCCCAACATAAAGTGAGCCTGGGATAGTGTAATTATTATATTAGTGCATATAACCATGATTTTCATTCCCTCCTGCTTAATGCTTCTATATTGCTTTCTAATATAGGATCCTCAGTATGATGAACAACGAGGCAGCACCTAGCTATTTCAATGGAGGAAGTCTGACCCAGTACACAGACTACAGGTGAGCATCCAGGTCTTTTTTACTACCTGCTCAATGCACGGATGTGGTCTCTAACTATAGCACCAAAATCAAGAATCTCTCTATGCTGTACATATTGTATGTTCTTTGTTTATGAAAAATAATCTTACAGGTTGTCACTTGACTTTGAAGTCTCTTGGCAATAACTACGCCTATGGCTGTCATTTTTCTGTGAATTTAAGGGTTTTAGCAACCTGGAGGGACTTTAAGAACTTACACATCGTGTGTATTTTATAGGCTGATTTTAGTATTTTTTAACTCAATATATTGAAATTTTGAAGTATTTTATTCCAACAAAAACAAGCAAATACATACATAAATGAAACATCTCCACCAGAATCAGGCATGCGGAGAAGACTTTTAAACAGTATTTAGACCTCCATGTTTGGAAATAATATTAAAGGGGACATATTCTGCTAATTTTCAGGTGCATACTTTGTGCATACTTATTTGGGGTTTCTACTAACATGTAGACTACTTTACATGCTTTAATGTAAAAAAAAAAACACTTTATTTTTCTCATACGTCTTTTCACCCTCGGTCTGAAACGCTCTGCTTGAGCTCCGCCCCCCAACCGCCCCTCCCGGAAATCCCAGTCTGCTCTGATTGGTCGGCTGGCCCACTCTGTTGTGATCAGTCAACCGAACCAAACTCTTCGGACTCCGTTCCAGCTCCACTCTAACTAGCATTGTTTGAATGCGTGCGAAACTAGCCGCAAGGCAATATGTGTAACTTGGTGACATCACCGCGTTACGGAAGAAAAAAGGCAGGACTTTTCTTTTTCTTTTACTTTCATTTCAGGCAGTTCAGGAGCAGAGTTTCTGTAGGGGAGAGTAACTCCCTTTGGTGTGGTTTTTGGGCTTTGTAACTTTGCAGACCTTTTACATGCACAAAAAACTATATAACACGCTAAAGGAAAGAGAAAAGGCATGAAAGCATAATAGGTCCTCTTTAACAGAAAATGTAATTAACAGACTAAAAACCCAAGAAGTGTTTTTTGTTGTTGTTTCAGGAGTGGGGGTAGTATATTGTTTGGACTTGGACTCATGACTTTAGCATTTCTAAAATCCTATGGCCCTGCTAATAAGCAACCTTATCCTACATTAGGGTTCTAAGCTATGAAAATACAGATGTTTCACCTGAACTGGACAACAAAACAAGTGAACATTTCATCTCAAATGTCCAAGATCCATCAAACCCAGAGCACTACTATGTTGCTCCCATCTAGTTGATCAGTGCAAGAGCCTGGTGCCAAAATGTGTTGTGAAAATGAGACTAGTGGTGAAAAGAGGTCTGACCAATAGCAATGTCTTCATGGACAATCAGTCTACTATTGCATTTATAGTTTAAGGAAGTTAAAAATAAGATTCACACTATAACACAACACTGTAACACTACAACACAACACTGTCACAATAAATTAATAAATAACATCATTCAGTACAACAAATATACAACACCAACATATAAAACCAACAGAATCAGGGATCGGAAATACCTTATTGATCCCCAGGGGGCGTTACAGTTGCTCTTGTATTTCTTTATAGCAGTATGAAACATATAAATTATGTACATGATGCCACAATATAAACACAATATATAAAGAAATAAAGGTAAGTATTAAAATTGAAAATAAGAAAATGAAATATAAGAAATATGAAATATGTGCAAATATCTGCATTTGGACATGCAATATATAACAAATAACCACAGTGCTAATAAGTAAAAAAAAAAATGCTGAGAAGTGGGATCTATTAAGTGTGT
Organism: Sebastolobus alascanus; assembly: GCA_916701645.2. Taxonomy (NCBI): domain Eukaryota; kingdom Metazoa; phylum Chordata; class Actinopteri; order Perciformes; family Sebastidae; genus Sebastolobus; species Sebastolobus alascanus. The sequence goes on from CAKAOJ020000554.1 coordinate 42,094, forward strand.
TAAATATAAATGCCAGAATGGTATAAATAAGAAATGAATACGAATATTTCTTAAAATGTACAGTACAGTATATAGAATACAGAATATTGTAAAACAAAACAAAAAAAGTCCCCCAATTCTCAATGTTAACAGTTCAGTTCAAGGTCATTAGCATTATCCACTTGGCGGACAGGCGACTCAGTGTGATAATCATTTTAGAATGCATAGTGTACATTTTTATTCCAAGTAAACAACCTAATGGACATGGTTTGATGTGTACATTAACAATATATGAACGCTTTTCATATACATCAGCCCTCAGTCTCTTTACCAGTGGACAATACCACAACATGTGCTTCAGTGTACCTTCCACGCCACAACCTACCAGCAGAAGATCTTCTTCAATATTCATCCTGTAATATTAGCCCTTTGTCTTTATTTGTAAAACGTGTGTAACGTATAAGCGTTGTAGTATTATTAAATGCTGCATCCCTATTGTGTTGTGGAAATGTGTACATCCGTGTCACGTTCCCAGAGCGCTGCAGTCAGCAGAAGGAGCGTCCAGTGGGCTCATTTTTCAAACTTCTTATTATAAAATTCAATAGAAAACATTTATATGTACTTTTTGAAATCGAGCCTCTCAGATTTTGTAGAGTATTTCTTGATTGTCTTTGCCTCCTCAGACAGTATGTCATCAGTCAGATCCCGGGCCTAGAGATTCTGGATGACACTGAGGTCCTGGAGAAGGAGAGAGTCCAGGCTAGAAAGACCTACAGGCTGCAGCAGAGCAGTCACAGCAGCAGGAAGTGGAGGGACCTCTCATCAAGGAAACACACAAACATGCAGAAGAAGACAAATACTGTCATAAGCCAATAGGATATACTACGTTATTGAACCCTTCCCTTAAAACCACACATTTAATGTTACTCTGTCAACATTATGATACACATTCTGTATCTGCTTGTTTCAACATATGTTTGAAGCTACAGGATGTTTACACTGATTGTGTTCCACTATTATTACTATAGCTGCACTATCAAATTAAAAAAAGGAAATATTCTACATGTGTTTTGTGCATCATTTTCTACACCTTACCCAACATTCAGCCTGGTATACTTGACAGCTTTGGTAAGTGATGTTGCCTGCAATCAAACATCAATTCTGTGGATTTGAACAGTGCCATCAAAGTTAAAGTTGGTCATCAAAGTTAAAGTTGCAACAGGCAATATTTTATATGTCTGTTAAATTATTCAGATGTTTTTTGTATGTAGACAAACAACCCTTGATAATGTTGAATCAGTCTATGTGTAGTTTTCAGCCCATTCACCAAAATGCTAGAATAAAAAATTAATAAATAAATAAATGACTTGATAAAATAATAAATATGTCATTAGATGTAGCAAAAATAATATTAAAAATAAATGTAGCCATTAATTAATTGATAAAATGTGACAAAAATGGATATTTCTGTTTTATTTATTTATTTATGTATTTATTTACTTATCGATTCATTCATTTATTTTTGTATTAAGTCCCTGAAAGAAATGTGTAAAGAAATGTATAAAGAAAAGAATACAGAAATAAATTTGATAAAGTTTGGAGAAATAAATAAGGGGTGAAATGCAAACGGAAAATCATGCATAAATAAATAAATGCATAAATAAATAAATACATTTAAAATTCAATAACAATAAATACATAAAAGGGAAAATTAAGCCGAAGTGTACATAAATACGGGAATTAATACAAAGACAAATAAATAAATTATTTTTGCTATATTTAATGACATATTTATTTATTTATCAAGTCATTTATTTATTTATTTATTTTTTAATTTTGGCAGGTTCCGTCCTCCATACTCAGTGTCCCTGCATTGGATTCTGAGGAGGAATGGAGCTGGAGCTGCTTGCATTGCAAGTTTCGTCTTTGGTGCTTCCACTAGGGGGAGCCAAAGTCCAACAGAAAGCACCAGTGGGTGCTATGTTTTCTTGGATTCAACAATTCCTGCTAACGTAAAGCATATACATCCATGATGTACAGGCACAAACAAGGCTCAATTTTGAGTTTGTGAAATAATGTTCAGATATAATTAGAGTAATGGAGTAATTACTAGTAGAGTAATAATTCATTGTTATTAGAGCAGGTTGTAGCTTAAAATAGAGGTTAGCAATATGACACAATTAACATAGCAAGTTTTGCTAATTAGTAGACTATCATCTCCTGAGAGCAGCAGCCAGCATCCCTCTCCTTGCTACTGCCACCAACCGTGACAGAATGTCCACTGTGTTTACAGTGAAAACAATGGAGGCGGCGGCAGCAACTGTTCGCTGTCTTAAAGCCTTTACTCCACCATCTTAGGGTTAAACTTCCACAAAGTTGGTTGACTCGTGAAAGACAGAATAAAAAAGGAATGGTAAAAATCGAAGCAGCAGAGGCCAAGATATCCAGACTTTTAGTGCGTAGTATGTGCCAAGCTCCAAAAATGCTGGAGCCTACATTTCCCACAATGCAACTCCAAACACCCCCGCCTTTAAACTCCACACCCGAAGTTTATAACACAGGTTTTCTGTTATACATTTTTAGTCTCCAAACCCAAGCTGAGATAACCCTGACCATGACTGGCTCGCTTATTACACGGATACTTACTAAAGAAATCAATCATTTGACTCAAAATATTGATTTCAAAATTATTTTATTGATTTCAAAATTATTTTATTGCTTCCGCTAAAACAATTGTCCTGTCGCTGTGTGCGGAGATCAGGACTGCATCCATTGCAACCATCTGTTATTCATAGCAGCGGTCTGCTAAGAAATAACAGACCGTAGAATGACGTAATTGACCAATCAGAATCGAGTATTCAACAAAGCCGCATAATAAAAGATATTAATAAACTGTTCTCACCAATAACAAGTAAACTGAATAAATACTAAGTTGATGCTAATATTTGTATTTACATGTGTTTTGGATAAAGTGATAATGTTTGAAGACATTGTGTTGTGCACAAATGTAGATCAGCACTTTCAGTTCTGCAATACAATTCAGCATTTTGGTCAGTTAGGCACATATTGTGATTCCCACCATATCAGAGGCTGTAGATCATGTGAACAGATGGCTAAGGTGTTTCCACCAACAGGGACTGCAGGTCAAGTGTATTCACTTCATTTTCCCTGCAGAATGGAGCTACTCTAATGTGGTTGCTAGGCTCAGCACTGTCGAAAGCTTCTGTTTACTGTTGTACAGAGCAGTTTCTTAAACCTCTTGCAGGCCTCTCCAAACTGTTGGCAGCTAGCACTACGGCTAAACTGGTTACTTTGCTGTGGAGTAGCCAGATGGCATTCATGTGTCACCTGGCAACCTGGCATTAAGGTGGACCTGATGAAAGAGTCAGTTAACTGGCAGAATTTTTGAAAATCTGAGGGACTTCATTACCCACAAATCCTGTATGTTAATATCAGCAAAAACATGTCTTCTTGGTTCGAAATGGAGACAAGTCCAGCAAAGTGTTACTTATTGGAGTTTAACACTTTGACACTTTCACATTTCAATCTGTAGTTTGGACTGTTCACTTCAAGTATTAAGATCAACTTAAAGGAACAGTTAGCGGCATCTAGTGGTGAGGTTGCAGAGTGCAACCAATTTAAACCTCTCAGGTGTGCCAAGCGTGTAGGAGAACTACGGTGGCTGATGCAACAAAAAACGTGAATGTCCCTCTCTAGAGCCAGTTGTTGTAAGAGTAGCGTAGGTCCTTTGGAGAATAGCAGAGCCCGTGTGTAGAGTGTGTGTGTACGTGGGAAGTGAGTGGTGAAGCAAGAGAGAGAGAGAGCGGCGGCGAATGTGTGTGAGCGAACAGAGCTAGTGGAGCAGAAGACAGAGTTAGTTTAGCTCTGAGAATATCAGTGAATGTTCAGTGGAAGTTGCAGTTTGTGCAGAAATAAATGCTGCAGCTCCTCCAGACCAAGTGAGGTTTCCTGTGTTTTGTTACCCAACGGCTGAGTGGAGTGACGGTGGTTAACTCTGGAAAGAGTAACGTTATCGACTCCGGCCTAAGCAGGAAAAGTTAACAGCATTTGGTTTGTCCGTTCTGAGCCACTGTAGAAACATGGTGGCCGGCTCCGTGAAGAGGGGTCTCATGGATGTATTAAGAGAACTGGATACAGCGTCAGTGGCGGGCTCCCTTTCATTCCTATGAGAGTTACTCAGTGGCGCATGAAGCCAAAATGGCTCGACTGCTGAGTGATAAAGTACCCGGATCTTTCTCATCCATTGGACCCATAGAGCAGGTAGCGTAGCGTTTCCTTTAACCCCGCCTCCCAGCCCTCGCTCCAGCCTCGGTCTGGGTCTCATTCACATGAACGGAGGAAGGGAAATAACTGTGGATTCAGCTATAGGTGCATTTTACAACTTTCAATGATGTAAATAAGGGCTATTCAAGTGTTCATACTGGGAAGTTGATTTACCTAAAAAAAAAATTATTTGCTGATAGGCTATACAGACGTTTCTTTCCCAATGTAACACAAAATTTACACCAGGCAGCGGCAAAGTGCGGCTCGTCACAATAATGGCATTTTTCTGCAGCCGGGAGGCGTGTTCATGTGTTTCAGGCGGGAAGATATTCTTTGTAACATAGGTCAACATGTCACAGGAGACGCAGGATCTGTTTACTGATTGGCTGCGGGTCCTCTCTGGCCGCACTTCTCCGCTAAAAGTTAAACTTTTCCCAAGTTTTGTTTGGCTGCACTTCGCCGCAGAATCAAACGGCTGCTTGCTGAGCTTGGAAGCAGCCGCCGCCGCTTTTCATTGACATTGGATAGCAGCTTGCTGCAGGCCACACTTCAACACTGCTCTGGTGTAAATTTGGCGTTAGTTTATGGGAAAAAGTCGTTTTGGGCCCAATGGCATCACATGACTTACACAGAAGATGTACCACCGTTTAGCCACTATGAAATTTGCTTCAAAACCCGGCGCACTTCCTGGGGGCTTGGGACTCGTTCCCTATGTAGATATAAACGACTCATCCCAAAGTAACGAAAACCCAACTATTCTTATAATCAGGTGATTATACACTAAAGAAAACATACTTATTAATATTATATTCCATTTCTGCCAATTGATCCTTCTAATTGTTACACACTGGTCCTTTAATTTTACAATAGTTGACGTGATGCTAAATATAACCCATGACTTTGTACAGAAGTAGTTCTAGGATTGCAGGAAGGGTTCTGTGTTCTTACTTAACAGATGTGGGAGATAATAGATTTACATTACCAGTAGTTTAACTTTACCTTAAGTGTTAAAGTTAACTGGTTGAAGATATAAACTTTGGGGAACCATATGATCAACAGCAGTTAGCTAGACAGGCCAAATGAGAAACAAAGGTCTGTCTTTCTTGTGAAATGTTGGCACATTGTTCCACACACTGTTTCCCTCCCGTTGACACATGCCGACTTCTTACCACATGCTTTGTTTTGTTAGAAAACCTCTTTTTGGCTGGACCGCAGAGGGCCAGCCCTACAGACGCAAAAGTCTGTCGCTGAGTGAGTGAGTGAGTGAGTGACTGAGTGATAGAGTTACAGGATTGGTCGGCTGGGGTTGCTGGAGCTTCCTCATTGGTCGTTGCTCTTTCAAAATGAAAAGGCGGAGAACAGTTCTGTGTTTACATTTTCTGGGGAGCGTGTCAGCGGTTTAATGTATCATTACATAGCGCTGTTGTTGTGCATGTGCTATTGTTTATGTTCGTTTAAGTTACGTTATGTTGTGCTTCGTATTGTGTTACCGTACAAATGTTCGCCTCGCTTTCCTCCATTTCCGCCATGAACTGACTATCTAGCAGCCACACGTCACTACTGCGGTATGAACCCAAAATAAACAGACTGTGCTGTGATTTAAATGCAATAAACGGATCAAAATAATGCCGAAATAACAACATAAATATATCGATTTGTAAAAAGACATAATCCATTCTTTGTCAAGTCTGTCCGCAACACAACAAGCAAACAACTTTTAAAATGCTTGTTTTCTGAATGGAGTTCGGATCGATCAGTGGCAGGCTACGTTAACATTGCAGCTGCTCCATTAACACTCCATCTAGGAATAAATACGGCAGCAGCAACGTCAGTGATGACAGCTGGAATATCTCAACGCTGATAATCTTTAGTGAAGTATGTATATATTGTTACACACTACTTATATGATGAATGCTTTTGATACAAATGCTTTAATAAAATACTGTATATCATACTAATACCTTTTCACCTTGTATAAAATGTATAATATACTGAGTAGTAAATGTTACCATTTACTATTACTGAATGTAATTTGCTTCATTATAAGTTGGCTTTCAATCAAACATTAAGATATAAGTGAAAAAAACTGTTCACAAAACATTATAGACATTACCAATGACTATTTGTGTAACAATTTAGCCACAAATTCACATACTGACCAAATACGGTCCAGCCATATACTCGGTTTTGACCGAGTCTTGTTTCCTCTGTGCTTTTCAATGCCTCAGTGTTTTCAGTGTTATCTCCTCTCTACTCTTTGTTATCTTATCTGAGTTCCTTTCTGCTGTGGTACTGGATGTTTTTTCTTAGCCCCCGTCCTCTGTCTCTAAAGGCCTGTCTGTATCTCTCTGCAGCCCCCGGTGTCTTTTACTGTGAAGGGTGTTTCCTAATAGATGCCAAGCATGAGCACTGGTGTGCTAAACTGACCAGTTACATGGAGCATGAGGCCCAGCTGGCAGACCTGCCGTTCTGCTATGCAGCAGGTAGAGGCAGAAAAAAATCTTCACTTTATCTTGTGGACTTTCAATTCTACAAAATACTGGCAATTCCATCATTATAATATGAAATTATAAGATAGAAGTTCCAGTTCCAGAATTCAACACTATTATCTGCAGCTTTCATGTAGTAGATTCATATGGCAGGTTATACTGTATGTGTCTGTGTGCTGTAGTGTAGAAATACAAGTCAACAATAATAACCTTTGTGTTGAATGTAAATGTTAACATTTGCATGTCAGAGCACTACTATCAATGTACTTGTATTATTATTTTTAAGTTGTTGATGACTTTAATAGTTAGATTTCATTGTTTGCATGTTAACATGTTAACATTAGCATTTAGCACCAAGCACCACTGTGTAGTCAGTACAGCCTCACAGAGCTGCTTAGTCTTGTTAAGATCTATTTGCCTCTAAATGGGACCATAATTTACTAAATGAACATCATGCTGTAATGAAGAAGACTTGAAACTAGCGATTGAGACCATAAAGTCATGTTTACAATGTTTACTGAGGTAATAAATCAAGTGAGAAGTAGAGTCATTTTCTCATAGACTTCTATACAATCAGACTCCTTTTTGCAGCCAGAGGAGTCGCCCCCTGCTGGCTATTAGAAAGAACGCAGGTTTAAGGCACTTCAGCATTGACTTCACTTCTCAGACCCCAGAGTTGCCCACTGGTCAGTATTGTTTGCAGCTTGTTCTGCTGCGCCCAAGTGGCCATAAAATCAATCAATGCAACTTGAAGTTGAGGTTAGGGTAATGAATTAAGTAATAATGAGCAGGATAATAAACAAATATCTCTATAATTGATTGATAAAACTGAACAGTGTTCTGCGAGGTAAAATTACTGTTTTTGTCAAAGGGTCTGGTAGCTTTAAGGAGAGCATACAACAGCTTCAGTTACCCGTCAGCAAGGTAAAGTGATGACAATATTATAAATGTAACGTACACTTAAAGCAGCAGTGGGTAGTGGGTCTCTGATCAGCTGTCAATTACTCGTGAACTCCGATCAAATGGTCAAACTAGGCAGCGCTGATCAGATATGAATCAATATTCTGTTACTGTAATGTCTATTTCTTTCCTCAAATGTTTTCAGAAACATCTTGTAGTGTACTGTTTAGCTGTAAAATGAGAAAGTTTGAGACCCGGCAGCCATGTTGTGACCAGTTGAGGAAATATCCAGCCGCCCACAAGCCGGAGCACAGCAAACAGGAACGCTCGATAGGAACCCTTGATAGGAATGCTCGATAGGAACGCTCTCTCTCTGAAATGACCTGTGATTGGCCAAAGTCTCCAGTCACAGGCTAGATTTTTTAAAGCCTGAAAACAGAGCCATGAGGAGGTGCAGAAGTCTAGTTTTCTCTCAGAACACTTGAAATACAATATGCTGAAAGGTTATTATGGAATTTTTGCTCAATGGTGCCAAAAACATTCTGCCTACAGCAGGTTTAAACTGATATTGATTTTTTTAGGTGTCTAAAATACGTTTTGGTGCTGCCCCCGTCCACAGCAGTACACTACTTTGCTCTCGTGCTGGTACTCCTGTCTGTTTCTCCAAATTCCATCTACTGTAGGTAATACACTAACTATGGAGACGTACCTCATACTACTACACTTCAAATAATCCAACTATCCTTTTAATGAAAACAACCTGGAAATGGTTCTGTGAATGTACGTTTTTGGCTTGATGCCACATCAGAAAGCTGACAAGAGGAGCATCAGAGTTCAACTTTAGCACAGAACCTATTGTACCACATGCTGCAAGAGCCTGAGCCTGACCTGGTCATCATTGTGTGTTGTTTGTGTCGACTTTCAAAGGACATAATGCATACAGTACTAGATGCTTGTTTTCTGTGTGTGTGTGAAGTGTATTGTCTGCTTTTGAACGGAGGGAAGGAAGCCAGTTTCCTTCCCTCCAACAATCTTAACTAGTGTTTTATCAGTGAGTTGCAGTCATGGCAATTTATTTTGGCTTATGTCCACGAATTGTTGTTCTCCTCCATGTTTTCCTCCATTGCGCTCTGCTAGCAACGCGGATTCTGTCCAGCTCTTCCTTCACTCTGGATTTGACGTCATCGTTTATGGCCATCGCGTTCTTGGTTTTTGGCCATCGCCATCTTGGTGTTTGGCCATCACCATCTTGTTTTTTTTTTTAAAATAGGGCTGTGGTCGAAAAGTCCTTTTTGCTTAGGAAGGTTCCTAACGGTGTGAAATGACCTGGAGCTCCCGATAAGTGGCCTCGCTGAAGAGTTCATTGTGTCACTGACAATGGAAGCTCTTGTCAGTGACAAGAGCTTCTGGTGGACCAGCTTCATCAGAAGCTGAACCAAGAGCTACTGGTCCAGCTTCTGGTGGAGCTGGAGGTGGCTGAGTCACGGCTGAAGCAATGAGGAATTCAGGAGGAAGTGTGGGTACGAGTCAGCAGGGATGGGACAGCAAGGAGCATGGACTAGATGGGAAAGAGCACTGCATCAAAAGATCACCTGGTCAAATATCTGGCAAGCAGACTTCCATCAAATCAGGTTCTTAGTCCAAGCTGTCTACGATGTCCTACCAAGTCCAGCAAACCTTACCACTATCACTGCCGCCATGACCAAGTGCTTAACACAGTCGATGAGAGTGTAGCTACAACTATCAACACCAGCCAAAGACCATCACATTCCTCAGAGCCGGAGAGAGCCCCCACCTACAACCAAGAGCAAAATCTGGTCTCCTCACCACTGCCACTGACTGGCAACTGGAAGTGGACTTGGGCAAGTAGATTGAGTTCCCAGCCTGTATAACATCAACATGGCTTCAACCAGACATGATCATCATTTCAGAGTCTACCAAGCAACTGATCATGCTGGAACTCACAGTGCCCTGGGAAGAGCGTATGGATGAGGCCAATGAGAGGAAGCGAGACCAAGTATCAGGAGCTTGTGGAAGAGTGTAGAAGGCAAGGCTGGCGAACTCGCTGTGAGCCTGTGAAGGAGGGCTGCCGATGATTTGCAGGCCATTCACTCTGCAAAGCATTTGGGCACTGGGCAATGGGCATCACCGGGGAGGCCATAGAGGAAGGCCATCAGATCCATTATTGAAGCTGCAGAGAAAGCAACTAGACTGACTTTGGATCAAGAGACTAGATCTAGCGACTGCTGCTGGGACGCAAGCTGGGGTCTGATCAACCCTGGCTGGGTCACCTGGGCGAGGGTTTCTGATGCTGAAAGACCCGAAACACCCGATGACCCCAGGTTCCATCACTAATGATGCACTCCAGCGCATCTGCAGGATGTATCTTTCATCTTTTGTGTTTGACATGTTCTTTTTAAGCTTTAAGTTGTTAAGGTCATATTGAATATTGCTCTACTCTTTACAGTCACGTTATTGTCAGGGTTAATGAACAAAAGGATTAAGCTTTTAAAACATTATACAACATACATGCACATGTTAAGTCGTAGTAGTTAAGTCTAGCCTAGGTTCTCAGACATTGTGATTTGCTTAATACAACATCACTGAATTCACCATTAACCATTCACCTGAACAGTTTATGATGTTGTAAATGGTTTCATTGTAAATGTTGACCATGAAAACATAGCGGTGGACATCAACTTGTCTGTGTTATCATCTTTGGTTAATTAGATATGATGCAAAATACATAATTTGGTTATGGTGGAAAGTAAAATAGCCGCCATGGCTGCCACGAGGCGTTTTTGCGATTGCTCCATATCTGAAAATGTGCAGGGCCCCAAACTGTTAAAATGTATCAAGTTTCATGCCTTTGTGAAAAAGTGAACATCATTTTCACATATCACCTGGACTATAACGCATTGCTACTGAATCGGGGCCTCATCAGTTGTAACATGTTTATATTGACAATGAGGTAAGATTGTGAAAACATAAAATAATGGATAGAGAATTCATTTCTTAGTACAGTTTTTGTATTATTTTGTGTTTCTGCTGCTAAGAAAACCATTTACAAACTGCCCCAATAACAGAATCCAATGCAAAGTTCTGAACATTCTATCAGATACAAAGTGCACAAAGTTACGTTTATTCTGATAAGAAATGTTGTTATTGTTGTTATTCATGTAATATATCATTTTAAAGCTGTATTTGTGCTCTTTATGCTGGAATTATCCATGGGCATATCAGATATATATATGAAGTTAGTTATAAGGGTATTTGCAGACACTCAGAATTTGCCCCATTGCAGCATTAGAGGTCAATGGTCAAATTCTCTTGACCTCAGTGTGATAGCAATGTGACTGATGGATATATTATAGTCTAAGCTTTACAATGATATATGACTTCATGATATTCTGTGTTGGTTACCCTCTTCTATACTGGATCTATGTGTAATGGCGAAAAAGATGGAACAATTTTAATGATAGAGGGATGAAAAAAGGAGTGATAGCACATAGAAAGCTACCATTGCTGCAATGCTATCATACATTTTCATTGGCTTCACTTTTCAGACCCCGGAGGTTGCCGCTTGAAAATGTGCTCCAAAGCCTGGTGCTCTTCCTGGGGGCTTGTTGGCAAGTTGTGACAGTGCTGCATGTTATTGCAGCTCTGCAGTTATCAGTCCACGAATGCTCTCAGTTATAAAAAGTTTGGATTCATCTGTATTTCTATTCTTGTTACTTAGTTAGATTTTAATTGTGTAACTCTGTGCTGCTCTTTATTTACTTCCCATGTATTCCAATGACTTTATCTTCCAGCTCATGCAGGCCTATAGCCTAAAAGCCTTTAGCAAATGTCCAGCATCCGGTAGCAGCCATTAACTCCAGTGTGCAGCCTGATGAGCACACACTATCCTCCCTGGAGCCGCCACACCTGAGCAGCACCGCAGACACAAACAGGTAAATATGGACAGAAAGAAAATGTGCTACTATCATTAAATGTGTAAAAAGTTATGGCTTGGGGACATAAATATGTAAAAGGAGAATTTTCCCCTCTGCAAAACATGACCAGTCAAGTGAGTGACGTGCTGCATATTTGTTGCAGCTGTGTTAAGTCTTGTCTTGTTTACACATGCAGACTAACAAATGAATGTGGCTCTTCAAAGAGAGACCAGGCTTTTCACAATCGGGTTAGTCAGGCAACGTGCTGAAGACAGAACCGGCACTAAAAAGTGTACAGAGACACCAAGAGTCTGAACGGGACACAAAGATGCTCAAAGAGGCTCCCAGAGGGCTTTTCATGGTTTCTGAGAGAATATCGTGGCTCCCTGAGCAAGTGTTTTAGATAGTCACTAGCAAAATAAAAAAAATAGTTTGAATCAGAAATTCCTTTCATAAAATTGATCCTCGTTGGACTAGAATGTAATCAAGATGTTAACAATGTTCTACTGAGTTTAGTCTTTCAGTTCAGATGTGTCCAGTGCCAAATCTACCCAGCCATTTATGTCTATTTCATCATAATAAACTACAGGCGTGGCTCCACATCCATTAAATCCTCTGTTCCTGTCAATCGCTAATTAAAAAGGCATGTTGCCGTTCTCTCCGTGTCTGCTGAGCACTGAAATGTGGCCTGCTTTTTATTCTTCAGGGGAATTTGGAAAGTGGCCACTCCACCCCCACCACCTCCACCCCACTCTGCCAAAATTGCTGGTTCAAAGACTTCCTGACATCTGGCCGCAGCAGTCATTGCTGGAGGGTGAATGGGAAGACGGATGGGCAGGGTTACTGCCTGTTGTCCCGGCTGACTGATGGACATGATAGAGGGAGCAACATTTAGTTCCTTCAGTATGTAATGTTGCAAAAGAGCAGCCATACTGAGTCTTCAACATAAGTCATGGTGTTTGTAGAGACAACATACTGTATATAATATGTATGTATATATATATATGGTCTGGAAAACCCATGTTTGCAACGGGCTAGGCCTACATAGATAAATGTGACATAATAGCCCAATTAAACTTCTCCAATGAGCATCTATATCACATTGTTTCCATTTAGTCTGCATCTTGATTTTACTGCTATGCTGTTATTAAACATTGTCTGTGTCATATAGGCCTATAATAAACTACAATAAAATTAAAACGGACTAGAGACTAAACTAAAACTAGGATAGGCCTATTCTTCAATATGTAACCTAAGGTTGTTGAAAACACATGTACAATGATAATACCTAGCAGGCTACTAGATAATAATAATAGAGGGATATGAGGTAACACAACACTACAGAGATTAATGGCTACTAAGATATGGGACGTTGTAATAACAGCCTGTAGATGCTATGAAATAGCTACTTATATGTGAATTCCTGTATAAACATATTGTTGGACTCATTGCTGTAGCATTATGAGCACTGGAATACTGGGGGGCAATTGTAACATCTCAGATATCTCCAATCAAAAACGAGACAGAACCATTAAACTCATTAAGCACATGTTCTGTGACCTGCCAAAGGACAAACTGATGTCTCATACTTATAAAAGTTTTTCTGCCAAGACTCATTTTTGAGCTATGAAAGTAATTAATTGTTCAATTTGACATTAAATAGTTTTAACTATATATATATTCTTGTGAGGGGGGGGGGTTAAGGCATTTTGTAAAGGTTGAGATATTCAGAAGCACACAGAGGGGGGTGTGGACACAGAGTGGAGCTCCGACTGGATTACTCAAGAGGGACAGACTGTGCATTTTAAGCAGATGACGGGAACACCGTTAGCACGGCACGGCACGACACGGCACGGTTTTACTCCTTCAATATATTCAGCTATTTCACAGAAATATGCGCATAAAGGACAAAACCGCAAAAATACGAGAGGATAAAGGCAGGAGAATAAGAGCTTTGAAATAGTTGGGTACTCTCCGTTGAAGTGCCTGGAGGCACGCAGTTAGTCAGAACCAGACCGGAAACTAAATGAATCTGCTTTCAAAATAAAAGGGTCAGGTTTCCTATCTTCATGTTCAAATTCAAATGTTCTGTATTTGCCAGACCATAATCAAGCACAGTATTTCCAAAGCATGTTTATAATGTAAGTGTAATGATTAAGAATGAAAGAAGACAATAACTGTCTGGATATTAGCCTAAAGGAACAGTGTATAACATTTTGGGGGATCTATTGGCAGAAATGGAATATAATATACATATCTATGATTTCATTAGTGTATAATCACCTGAAACTATGAATTGTTGTGTTTTCGTTAGCTTAAAATGAGCCCTTCATATCTGCATAGGAAGCGGGTCCTCTTCATGGAGTCCTCCATGTTGTTCCACCATGTTTCTACAGTAGCCCAGAACGGACAAACCAAACACTGGCTCTAGAGAGAGCCTTTCACATTTTTACGTTACTTGATGGCCACCGTAGTTCTCCAACACACTTGTGAAATTGCGGTAATGTCAGCCGCAGAGTACAAAACTGTGGTACCGGCAGCCGGCGCCGAGGCCAACGGCGTTACCACTGTTTTGGACTCAGCGGCTCACGTTATCGCAATCTTGGAAAGGGAGGGGTATTCAGTTGGTTGCAATCTGCAACCACCGCTAAATGCCGCCCAATCCTACATACTGTACCTTTAACTACACTGTATACACTGTACAATATACATTCTATTACATTATACAACTACAATATTATACTTCAACGTACTAGTACACTAATGACAGAGAAATAAAAAGTTGCAAATTCACAATAAAAAAGATAAAGAATATCATAAATTGAGATGTAACAATTGAGCTCAGTACAGTTTGCTGCTGTTCCGCTGGTTTGGAGTATGTATAATTCTTTTTATTCCATTATTTCCATCACTCATAAAAAAATACTAAGTTTTCAAAAAACATGTTTGGGCTCATAATTCAGAATACAAATTCAGTTCAAATGCAAAAATGTCAATTGTATTCTTTCATTCAGAAGCGCTCAACTTTAAACCTTTCTGTTCTGCTATCATTAGCCACTATAGCTGCTAACTCTATATTACTCAAGCCTACTATCTTGGAGATCACCTGTTTACAACAAGAAAGAGATGAAATTAAAAAAGGAATCAGATTTGTAAAGATATGGTTTCATTAGTTTTTCAGCATTGCATTTGGGACCCCATGAAATCGCTTATGTAGATATTTTCTTATGCAAGATTTCTGCTGAAAATGAGGTTATGAGCCAGGACGGGTTGAGACACCAGTCTTGTATCATATTATATCTCATCATATAGGCCTATATTTCCTTCATTATTTTTTAATAATTTGTTTCCAACATTTGGTTTTCATTTTTCATATGTTGTTCATCATTCATATGTAGTAATTACAGTGTGTGTTTTTGTTACATCCTGATTTATTACATTTGTAGCCTGATTGAATGTACATTCTTTGGCCATACTGTAGGGAATCGTAGGTCATGACAATAAAGCAAATTAGATTAAGATGTAAAGGTCTCGTGAAAATGACAGAGATATCAATCACGTCCATTTAGCTAATAAGATACTGGAAACTTGCAACATGACCTCTAAAAGGTGTTACATCACAACCTCTGAGTTTTATTTTGAAACTCACAACCGGAACTCCGGTATTATGGCGTGTGTAACTTGACAGGGGTACCTGTCAAACAGTCTCCCGTTCTCCTCGGTGTTTCGCCGAAATGCCGGTTGGCCTCAGCCTCAAAGGGCTAAAGACTCTCGGCAGTGTCCTGGCTTCCACCCGCGACTTATACTGAAACCTGCCCTTGTTTTAAAGGACTGAACACCGGCACCGTTAACGTTTTGCTCTTCTTCAGTCCCGGAGGATTTCTTCTTATCTGCAGCGCCCTGCATTGCAACAGAATGGGAGCTGAATGAATTGGAAGTGGGACGTGGATACAGGCTGATGGACCGGGAACAACAGGAGCAACAGAAGCCTGCTGTAGCTTGATATAGTGCTGAACGGCAGCATGACCTACATACCGCAGAGCTTAATGGACGGGTCTTCAGGATATCCCTGCTCTATGGATACATTATACAGTAACTGACGTCCTGTTCAACCTTGTAACACAGTAATAAGTGACCTTCATTTTATTTGCTGCTGCAGAACTGTCCATAACAAGACACGTGAATGTGCATATGACTGAACAAAGAGAATCATCCATGCTGACCATGTCCTATGCGAAATAAGGGAACAAAATAAACTGCATTTAAAGCATTACATGCTGGATGTTTTGCTGGCCTTTTGTAACGCTCTGGAGTCAAGAGGAAACCAAAAGGAATAATTAATCAAGCAGGTGGCCTGAGGATTTTGGATACTACACTCTCCTCTGCCATTTTCTCTCAGTATACTGATGGACTGTACACCAGCTCTGCTCTGTGGATTAGCCTACAGCTCACAAGGGCCACAGCGGAGCCGGGATCAAAGGTCCTAAGAAGAGCAGGGTTGAAAGGTCTTTTCAAGCCGGAGCGGCCTTCAGATGCCTTATCCACTCATAAGCAAGAGATTGTATGGTGATCACTCATTATGCTGTGATCAGCAATAAAGTTAACAGCCAAGCAATAAGTGCTGTGCAGGAAAAGTTTGATTCAAATAGACACATTTGACTGTCAGCAACATAAACATTATGCTTCTGAACTGTGGTCAGCCATTACCTCTTCTGAGGCATACGGATGTGCCGCCTCGGGTCATAGAGAACTTCATCCTGACTGGCTACCGCTTCCCAAACTACAGCCTGAGGGATTGCTTACTATCAGCATTCAGGCCCACCAATGAAACCGGCAACTTCTGGACACACTTCCTCCCAGTTTTTATTTTTTCATACTATTTTGTAGAGGTGTTTGGTTGGGAAGGTGCGCCACATGGTGACGCCCCGTTTTTCTATCCATTGTGGAACTACTTTATCGGGGTGTTCTGTCTGTTAATGGCTAGCAGCTTGGCCCACCTGCTTAACTCAATGTCTCTGGTGGTAAGAGAAGTGTGCTTCTTTGTGGATTATGGCACTATCAGTTCCTACACGGTTGGCTCATCGTTGGCATACTACTACTATATCCACCCTCGGGCAGGGATAGTGGAGACAGGAGGCCACGATGGCTCCCATAAGGACTTGAAACATGAACCTGCAGGATTTCTTACATCTTCCTATGCAATCCCAGATTTCTGTGTGTTCTTTGAGACTTTCTACATCCCGACCGCGTGTGTTGTAGCAATCATTTGCGTCTTATCTTGCTGCAATACTCGCCAGAGATGGAGGCGGTATCGATACGTCATCCGAACCTTTGTTTTCCTCCTCCCGTTCCTCGTCTCTTCCACGCCAGTCTTCTACCGCCTCCTCACCAGATCGCCTTATTCCACCACCTCCTCCTCTTTCACGGCTTCCACCTCCACGGCCAGTTTCTTCTATCGCCACTGCCTCTGGCTGCTGGTGTCAGCCGTCTTCAACATCAGCAAGTTCCCCGAGCGGCTAGCCCCGGGTCGCTTCGACATCTGGGGGCACAGCCACCAGTGGTTCCACTGTTGCACCTTTTTGTCCATCCTCGACGAACTCCACATGATCAAGACTGAAGTGAGGGCAATCCTGCTCAACCCGACTCTGCTGCTGCCTCCGGCCACCCTCTCCCGCCTACCTGGACCTACCATAGCCTCTACCTACGGGGTGATGTTCCTCCTCCAGACCACCATCATCTCCATCATCGTGTGGTTTTCCTGGCATGCCAACAGTATCTACGGAGCCCAGAGGGATCAGCTAGTAAAGGAACACCCCAAGAAACACCTGAAAAGCCACTGATAACAAAGGCAACTTTTTTATCATCCCAACTGTGAAGGAAGATTTGCACATGCATACAAAGCCATGCCACAAAGAGAAGCGCACAAGTAAAACAATATTTCCCTCCTAATTTCAAGTCCCTCATATGTTCCAACCCCTTCGAGAGCGTTTTTCAAGCTTGCATGAGCGGAAATCGGGGGCAACGGGAGATGAGAGGATTATATTCTGAGCTCACCACAGGGTGGCTGTCTGGTTGAGTGGATATTGAAAGACCTTGCCAGTTCTTTCCCTTGAGCTGCTCCGGCATGTTCCAACAGGATGTCCGAGCAGTGGCGATAATAACTACCTCTAGGGACTGTACACTTGAGGACACAGGAAAGGTGTTGGTACCCAGGGGAACATGTTCAATATAACGTTTGGGTAGCGTGACCATTTACAGAAGCTGCTGATGTGTATTTTGTTATCAAGTAGTTCCTCCTGCTGCACTTCCCCTTCCTCTGACCTCAAACAGCATCTCTTGAAAAGTCTCTGCTATGGTTGCGGTTGAACCTATTGTTTCACATTCAAAAAATCCTTTTCTGGACTTTGTTAACCACACCTCTTCCTCTGACTTACATGAACGCTCACACGCAGTCTCATTTCCTCTCTTTCCAAGTGACCCTCGCAGCAGGAAGTGCGGTGGCCTTGACGACGCAACAGAAATAGCTGAGAGCTCATATCAGTCGCACAGTAAAGCACTTTCAGGGGCCGGTCCAACTCGCCCTGTCATTAAGAAGCCATGCTCGCATTTTAACCTTAAAGGACGCATATCATTACTGAAGCATATAATGATGTCCTGCTGACATGTTCTGTTGGGTTATTTAGATGTGAAGTGTATACATAGTGCAGGGAATCAATCTGCTGTATGTATGGTTTTCATTACACTGACGACTAGTTCCCCATAGATTATGTTCACACTGCTTAAAGAGCTCTAGCTCAGATTAAATGTCATGTGAATCTGATGTTTTCTAATCAGTATGAAAGCATACTGGACCTGGTACACCCTCTGTACATGCTTATCTTTTTGCTGACAACTCATGTAAAAAAATATCCGAGCAGCAGCTCCAGTTTAAAGGCCTGTTTTGTGAACATAGATGAAATCGGGATCGGGAGGGGGGGGGGGCATTGCTGACATTGGATGAAGGCGGGGTACACCCTGGACAGGTCGCCAGACTATCACAGCAACCTCTCTGAGCTAAAGCCATACTTTGGAAAAGTGATAGTTGAAATAATGGCATTATTGTACTGTTGTACTATATCACCAGGAACTATCTGGATCCATTTGCACATTTGACAGATAGATCAGGTTAATAGTTCACCTAGCAGTTTGTACCTTTCATGTATTATCATTACATTGAAGTCACAAAGCTATGTTGCTAAAGACCTTCTGGCTTTTCAAAGATGATTGGGTATTTCTCATAAGGTCTGTGAGAGGCACAAACTGGGTTGACCATGTAGATTAAATGCTACCATCTCTTTATTCAACTTTCAACTGCATGAAAGAGTTATTGCTAGCAGGTATTTCTGTGCTGTAGGATCTTATAGCTATCACAATCTTGTTGAAATACCCATGTAGACATCTGCTTTCCCATCTTTCTTGTTTTTTATAGAATTCTGCTAACCGACAGGCCCTGTTTGTTGCTTAAAGCTTTGGACTCGGCCATATTTGGATCTGGTTGTTTTAGATTCAATTTATTAAGAAATTCTTCCTCTCTCTGTGACTTTACCAATTGTCTGTGTCCATGTTTGTCATGTGTTTCAAGTAGATGCACAGTGTCCAGAGAGAAGGGGGTACGCTATCGGTAAGCTAGCGATCAGTAATGGATCAAATAAAGCAAGAGCCAATAGCCTTTTAGGCCTGTGCAGAACTTTTGTTATGATTCGTTAAAGGGGACCTATTATGCTTTTGTGCTTTTTCCCTTTCCTTTAGTGTGTTATATATTTTTTTGTGTTGAACTACCTGAAACGCCTTGATTGAAGTCCTGCATTGTCTTCTGTAACGTGGTGATGTCACCAAGCAAAACATCTGGATAATACCTGCCTAGCGGCTAGTTTGGCACGCCCTCAAACAAAGCTAGTTAGAGCGGAGCTGGTGTCCGAAGACTTTGGTCTGGTTGACCAATCACAACAGAGGGTCAGCTGACCAATCAGAACAGACTGGGCTTTTCGTAGCTCAAACAGAGCATTTCCAACAGAGGGTGAAAAGAGGTGCTGCCGCACAGCCGGTGCAAAATACAAGTATGCACCTGAAAATGAGCATAATAGGTCCTCTTTAAGTCTGACAAAACTTGTTCTGCTGGCCGACAACTTTTGGCATTTTCTTTTCTGCTATGTCACATTTAGTGGCAGCTTCAATCCTACTCAGTAAACTGTGTTTTCTGTCTTCAACAAATAATGTGTTGCGTTCAAGACCCCACGTGCTGAAGTGCACACGAACAAGACAGTTAGTACTGCTGTGTACTCAAGCAGGACTTCCCTGAAGAGGGAAGACGAGATAGGATTTCAATAGAGAATTATAAAAAGTAATTCCTTAGTTTTGTTAATTTGCACACTGAAAATGGACCATGACTATCAGTACTATCAGTATGAAGATTAATGTGTGTTTTCATGTTATACTGTCATGTCCTCAGAGATTTCGTCCTGTCACAGTTACATGTTAATAACTCATGTTGGTCACTCTCTAATTTCAGAAATATAATGATTACCACTGTATTAGTTCTACTTGTATCTGCACACTTGTGTTTCGATGCGTTCACTTGCACAAGAGCAAATGTTTAGAGACTGAAGCTGGGTTGTTCATTATGTGCATGACACTGGAATGAGTACATAAGGACCCTACTGAGTGGTTGTGATAATCATGCAGTTATGGTGCACTTTAAAGCTTCTTTAAAGCTCCTCAAAATGTTCCTTTAAGGGTCAACCCTTGCAGTACTGTATTATTTCAGCACATTTCAGGTTTAGGTTGTGCTTTCTAATGAATATTCAGAGACTCATCAGGTAATGATGCATTCAATGTTGCAGCGATGTTTCTACCTCAATAGAGCATGTGTGTCACTCTGGCAATGAGAGAACCATCGTTGAAGCAGACTTGAATCTATCAATGTTAAAGTTCAGTATGTGAATGTTAGACTCACACACTGCTGTACTGTATGTTACCCAGTCAAGCACCCAGGGCTGACTGAGGAACCACACTAACACATTATTCACACATCTCTGTCTGTTAATGCTAAAAAAGTGACAACCCTCCTCCATTATGTTAATTAATGTATCAAATAGCACTAATGTGGATGATTAGAATTTTATTGAATAAATTATACAGAGAATTGTTGTCATTGTGGCAATGTATTCATTTTACTGTGTCGAAGTTTATCATGGGTATGGCTTTAGATTGTAGCCAGCATGATCTCTTAGTGTTTTTTCAGCCTACTAGCAGCTCTGATTACTGTTTGTTCCAGAGTGAATATCTGGACTCATTTTGACTTAAAACTTTTGCCTAACTATTTTTGTACATTTTTCACCCCACATTTACCCCCATAGAGGGGAAACTGTAATTATTTATAGCAGTGATAAAATGTACTTTAGCACTAGGGCTGTCAATCAATTAAAATATTGAATCGTTATTAATCCCAAATTAATCACACATTTTTTATCTGTTCTAAATGTACCCTAAAGGCAGGGTTGACGATTTTATCCAGTATACACTATTTGTTATATTGGTTGAAATGGTCTTTACACCCCGACAGCGATCTCTTACTTATGAGCTCTGAAAAAAGACCGAAAAGAGCCGTCATCTGTAGCTGCTGTAATCCTGTAAAAACGTCCACCAATCACTGTCTCTGCGCCCAGTTGTAAAGAACCAATCAGATGCCTCCCTGCCTCCCTGCTCGTTCTCTACCCTTGGCGTGCACCAGCCTGAACTCAAAGCGCGTCGCCGGTGCACGTTTACTGGAGAATGGAAGAGAAAACTCAGCTCTGCAGTAGCACTGCCGCGGTTACTTGTCATGAGGTAGCGTTGTTGAGTTGAGGTCCTCTCTCCGCTCTGTGTCTGTGAAGTACTTACGATGCGGCGGTGCTCATGCATGTGTGTGGGGGGCGTTGCCTTGGAAGGAGTTTCAAGGGGAGGGGGTGGGTTTAGATGGAGCTCCTGAGGCATGCTACTTTCAAATTATGCTAGCTCTCCAAGATCGTTGACCCTATCTTCAGGCAGTTGGGCTTGAGTTCAGTGTGCTTTGACAGCCCTGGTTAGCAGTGAATGAGTATTATTGTGTTTAATTTTATATGTGTATCGTTAGTCTTTTGGCGAACTAAACCTATGGGGTGGTAAATGGACTGCATTTATGTAGTCTTAGCCACCACTCAAAGCGCTTTACAACACAAGTGAACATTCACCCATTCATACACTGGTGGCAGAGGCTGCCATGCAAGGTGCCAACCTGCCCATCAAGAGCAATAAACATTCACACACACACACACTCAGCAATTTGGGGTTCAGTATCTTGCCCAAGGACACTTTGACATGTGGACTACAGTGGCCAGAGATTGAACCACCGACCCTCTGATAAGTGGATGACTCTCTTTACCTCCTGAGGTATGTAATAGTTGTAATATTTCTGGTACCCCTAAAATCGCATGTGGCCCCAGCCTGGCGAT
The DNA here is from genome assembly GCA_916701645.2 of Sebastolobus alascanus. NCBI lineage: Eukaryota > Metazoa > Chordata > Actinopteri > Perciformes > Sebastidae > Sebastolobus > Sebastolobus alascanus. The sequence continues at coordinate 64,189 of CAKAOJ020000554.1, forward strand.
CATTGAAAAAACAATAACAATAGAGTGCTACAAGAATGAGTTAGCATTTTAGCACTTCCTGTTCCCTCATCTGTAAGTCAATGGGTTTTTTGGAATGGGATTTTAGTTAGACACCTAAAGTCTGTGGTTAACACAAGCTGAAGAGATTTTAATGTTTTGTTCTATGACATAAAATACATCAATATATAGCCCATTAGTGAATTTTGAAGCTTTTATGTGTCTTAAAAAAGACGGTTGCTAACAAGTAGCTACATGAGACTACTTAACGTCATCACGCCGACTCATCCTCCTTTACAGCCTCGTTGTGTATACTCACGTTCATGTGACCGTGATGTAGTTCGTTTATAGCCTAACGTTAGCTTTTTACTTCTGCTGATTGCATTCACACTTCAAAAATCATAAAGTGCTGTTCCATTGTGGAGATTATCTTGCCGAACAAAACGTGATACATAAACGTTAGTTTACCACAGAGCTTATTTTCTACAATAATCCAAAACCCAATGGAAAAATCCCATTGGCTTTTTGTTGAGGGAACCAGGGCGAAGTTAACTTCCTGGTTGGCCTACAAAAATACGTCATCCGTTTACCCCTTTATAAGGGTTCAAAATGTTCATCTGAGTTGAGCCTGACATGCTGAGTGTCAGATGTCCTAACATGGCCTCTGTAGTTTTCTAGTGTGTGATGAGCAGCAGCCTCTTAGAGTGAACTCTTTGGTTTTCAAAGGTTTGAATAATTCAAATGTTTTCAAATGAGTTGTGTCCATTTGCAAGTCCAGCGTGTGTGTATTTTTGTGTGAGTGTGTGCACATGCTGTACGTGTGCTGGACCTTGGTAGGGTCATGCGTGTGGGCAACACGTGCAGCTGGCTTTTTATGTCACACTCCACTCCTCCCCCACACCCCTCTGTCTGTTGCCACTGTCACGTCCTGAGTCACCAACAAACGGCTGGTGAAACATGAACCACAGAGAGAGGATCGTCCTGGAGGAGAGCTGCTGCTAAATCAATGAGCCGTCGTCATCTCTCACAGACAGGAGGCTGCTGAACAACGCCAGGAAATGTTTCCATTTTGGACATAAAAAAAAGGTCAATCTACTAAATCTGGTCATAATCCAGTAACAAGGGTAAATGTAACTGAGCCCAGAGTGGCCACTGATTAAGAATGAATGAGAAGGGAGGAGGAGGAGGAGGAGGAGGAGGAGGAGGAGGATGAAGGTGTCAGATATCATCTCTGCTTTCACTGTGGTAGCCTGCCACACAGAATTCATCCTCCCCCCATTCAGCAGTATCACTTTGTTTTTATGATGGTTGTAAAAACACTCTGCTCTCAGTGTTTCCTCCAGCTGTTTCATCATAATCTGAGCAGTGCACTACGTCAGGCTGAGGTTTTATTTAGAAAAATGTAGAAAATGATGCACAATGTTTCCATTTGGTGAAAAGGTGCAGCCATAGCAGCAGGGCCACAGCTTTGAGGACACTGGGGTCATGTATTTTTTTCTGTGAATCTGGGCATTTGGTTACTATTAGAATATAAAAATGAACACAGTGGTATTTTAAAGGCCCTTTCCACTATTTTTATACTCAGTATATTTTTGATACTCAAAGCAAAGGCTTTCAAACAGCATTTAGACTAGACCAGGGGTTATCAAAGTCTGTCACTGTGGGCCCCCCTCAGACATCCCTCATCTACACATTATGGCTTTTGTAACTCCTATTGTTATTCTTTACCTAGACCTTTTTTGGGGGCTAATGAAAGTTTTACATTTTTATATTCTAAAATGTATTGTAGTATTTTTTTTAGGTATCATAAAGCAGCACTGTTTTAGCTTTAGGTGAAGTTATTTGAAATTTGGAGCATGTTTAGCAGGCAAGAGAGGAAAATCCCCCCAAAAGATGAGATGTTAGTACTACACAAAACTGCAAATTTCTGTGTACTAGTCTGATTTTTAGATTGATCAGAAGATGCATCTTATTTTTTATACATTCCTTTAATGACAGAATCTAGAACCTGGCCACTTTTTTTAAATTGTTTCTGCAGTCAGAGGCATTAATTTAAATCCAGTGACAGATGAGACTTCAGTCTTTCTCTGTTTGAACAAACATCACTATGAAGTGTGGTGGTAGCAAGACATCTCACGTCCAAATCATGTCAGAGAAGAGATGAGGAGTTTTGTTTTGAAACAAAATGTTGAACTGAGCCATGTTGGTTTTTTAAAAGCCTACTTTTCAGAATGAAACGGATAACTTTTGGCTTCTGTTTTCTACAATTTCAAAGCAGATTTATGGACATCTGAGATAATGATATCGCTGGGCATGCCTAACAGTCCGAATACTTCTGGACTAGACTGATAAATTGTCCAGGCAGATATATCGTCTGATATCAGCTTATCGAGATACATCTGTATTTACGTATACGTCTGCCAATGGGTAAGAATAAAGTGTTTGAGATAGTTAAAGGAACAGTGTGTAACATTTAGGGGGATCTATTGGCAGAAAATCAATATAATATAAATAAGTATGTTTTCTTTAGTGTATAATCACCTGAAACTAAGAGTCATTGTGTTTTTGTTAACTTAGATTGAGCCGTTTATATCTACATAGGGAGCGGGTCCTCCCCACGGAGTCCACCATGTTTCTACAGTAGCCCAGAACAGACAAACCAAACACTGGCTCTAGATGGGGCCATTCGCGTTTTTGCATCAGCCACTGTAGTTCTCCTATGTGGAGGACGGAACCTGCCAAAATGACTCAATAAATAAATGTCATTAAATATAGCAAAAATTATATTAAAAAATTTAGCTATTAATCAATTGATAAAATGTGACATAAATTGATATTTCTGTTTTAATTTGTTTCTTTATTTATTTATCTTTGTATTAATTCCCTTATTTATTTACTCTTCTGTTTAATTTTCCCTTTGATTTATTTATGTCTTTATTTTTAAATTTATAAAATGTATTATTTCTTTATTTTTGCATTTATTTATTTATTTTTACAATAAAAGGAATTTATACAAAGATAAATAAAAAAGAAGCAAATTAAAATAGAAATATCAATTTATGTCACATTTTATCAATTAACCAATGGCTACATTTATTTTTAATATTATTTTTGCTACATTTAATGATATGTATATATATATATATATATATATATATATATAAATTTATTTATTTTTTATTTTGACAGGTTCCAACCTCCACATCATACTCCTACACGCTTGGCACAGGGGAGAAGTATCAGTTGGTTGCAATCTGCAACCTCACCACTAGATGCCACCAAATCCTACACACTGCACCTTTAAGAAAACAGTATTGTCATTACATACTTTATGTGTCCACATTACGTCCACTGACGAGTGTTCTTTTTCTTTAATTTATAACTTTAAAAATGTCCCAATCAGCACACTACAAACAGCTCTACTCTGCACCTTTATAGACTTGTTTTACTGTATTCTACAAATAATATACAGCTTTATTCTGCACTTTATTCTATTTTTAAAAAAACCTTCTCTACCTCAGTTCTTATCCCGCATTATATTCCATATCTGACATTTCTTAATATCTATGCCTCCTATATTTTATTATCTAGCACTATGTCACTTCCTGCACTATATTCATGTCAGTTGTTTGTTACCCTGCACTATATTAATTTTTAACAGTTTCTTCTGCATCTCAGTTGTAACCCTGCACTATATTCAGTTTCTTCATCTCATGTTATTTTTATGTCTGGTATATTTTTTTACACTCTGTATTACTTACTTGTGTCTGTCTTTTTACTAATATGTGTACTACTTACTTGTGCCGTTTTTACTAATATGTTTGCACTATGGAACTGTGATGCTGGAAACTTGAATTTCCCTCGGGATCAATAAAGTTACTACTTATCTATCTATATCATGGTCACAATTATTTTACATTTTTATTCAAGGGATTTTCATCAAATTATTTATAGTTGTGCTTCGTAAAAAAAAAAAGAATTTCAGCTGATACTGTATATCATTATCAAACTCAAATATCAATATTGATATTGACTTTAAAAATTAATTGTAACTTAGACCTTTATGGTGGGAGAAAAAAATAACAAAAAATATTATTGAAGTTAAAAAAAACTATTTGAATTAATCAAAATGAAAAATCCACATATTGGATATTAGAAAACACAACTCTGCATCAAAGACATGGCGTTTTGGATTTGAATATTTCACTTGTAATGTGTTGGATACACGATGCATATGTAATGCTGTCAGTCTGCAGAGACACCTGGAACTATATTCACAGTACAGCAGTAGATGTTAACTCGCTGTTCATATTATCAGCATTTCAGAACAGATCTGTGTTCCGACTCAGTGCTCCCTCTAGCTGATCCTGATGAGTGAGCAGTTGAAGGTCCATCCGAGACAACTCAGCCAACCACAGCTCACATCTCTCCTACTCCTGTCAAGTGTTTCAACATCTGTACTATAGATAGAGAGTGGCTTAGAAACTCATTTTCTTCTACAAACGTTTGATAATTCTTTGAAAGGAACCAGGATCAGTGACAGCAGAGTACAAACAGCCTGCAGCATATTTATAGAATTTCAGAGCTTTGGGGACTATTTAAGGCTCCTATTCTCCAGTATTAAAAAAAGAAAAGCATTCCAATATAGTCTCGTAATAGTGTTTGAAGTTTAGAGCTGCAGAAGACTATGAGCTTCAACCTGACAATGGTACAATTACGATGGTCATATCCACAACTAAAAACAATTAAAATAGAAACTAAAATCTAAGAATGCTGAAGCAAATTAATGACATGAAAAATACCCAAAACAAAATTACATTTTATTGTTTTTCAGTAATCAGTGGCTTAATGCATTGAGTGTAATGAACATGGATCATGGTTTTGTCAGTCTTCTTAATCAAAATGATCAGTGTTTTAGGATAAAAAGGATAAAAGGGCAAGAAGACACAAACATCCCGCATATGCAGTTATTAAGGCAGTCAATAACATTAGCAAAAGCAGATTTACAACGACGTTTGGAATGTCTGAAGAACAAACAGGCATGTTTTCTTTACGGTAATCTGAGACGGACAGCAGGAAAAATTAAGAGAAATCATGAAAATGTTTGAGAATAAAACGGACAACCTGAAGAAGGGCAGATCTGATGGAAACAGCTGAACCATGTGCAGCATCAGATAACCATTACTGTAATACAGTATTTCACCACAGTGTGTTCAGCTGGAGAAGCAGCCACAATCATATTCTACTCAGAGTCACGTCACACTAAATATCTTCCATTATAATTTATGGGTCCAAAACTAATCATCAATAATATATTATCACCCTAATCCCTGACAAAACAACCTCACCACATGGTCCATGCAGTAGCTTTTCTGAAGCTTTCAAACATATCACAAGATCTTCCTCATCAGTTACAGAAGAAATCCAAATTTCATTTCTTTTCTGAGCACTCCAAGGACTTCTCGTCCACATTGGCTTAAAAGCTGAGATGTATATAAAGTTCATTCTTTTCAACAAAGTCAAGAGTAATATATTATTGAATTTCAAAGAAGAATTCTGGATTATTACAACATGGGCACTATTAGGACTTCATTGACTGTTATCGGTGCAGTGCTTTATCCGTTTCTTATGATCACTGTGATAGGAAAAGAATTTAATCTTTAAACAGCTACAGTTAGCTTTCATTGTTAGCTTGTTCACAACAGTGCACTAGCATAATGCACGGCAGCAGTTAAAGGTGCTCTGTGGAGTTTTCTTGTAAACAAAGTTTCTGTTTACATCCAGCATTACTCACCAAAGCAGCCTTTGTTGGCGCATTTCTGCATATCTTAGCATTAGGGCTGTCAATTGATTAAAATATTTAAACACGATTAATCGCAAATTAATCACACATTTTTTATCTGTTCAAAATGTACCTTGAAGGGAGATTTGTCAAGTATTTAATACTCTAATCAACATGGGAGTTGGCAAATATGCTGCTTTGTGCAAATGTATGTATATATTTATTATTGGGTATCAATTAACAACACAAAACAATGACAAATATTGTCCAGAAACCCTCACAGGTACTGCATTTAGCATAAAAAATATGCTCAAATCATAACATGGAAAACTGCAGCCCAACAAGCAACAACAGCTGTCAGTGTGTCAGTGTGCTGACTTGACTATGACTTGAAAATAACACATTTGTACTGTGTGCCAAAAACGGCACGTTTTTGCCCCAAACTGCATGTGATTATCATAAAGTGGGCATGTCTGTAAAGGGGAGACTCGTGGGTACCCATAGAACCCATTTTCATTCACATATCTTGAGGTCAGAGGTCAAGGGACTCCTTGGAAAATGGCCATGACAGTTTTCCCTCGCCAAAATTTTGCGCAAGTTTGGAGCGTTTTTTAACCTTCTTCACGACATGCTAGTAGGACATGGTTGGTACCAATGGATTGTATTTCAATCCAAGGATCAAGGATTTCGATACCAGTATCTTTAAAACTGAGCCCGCTACAACCTAAAAATCACAAGTTGCGTTAATGTGTGAAAACAATTAGTGGCGTTAAAACGAATTTGCGCTAACACGTTATCACGTCAACTTAGACAGCCCTATTTAGCACATTACTGCCACCTGTTGATCAATGGAATAGTGTAAAACCATTGGCTGGAATGTGTATCACTTCACCTTCAAAACAGTGAATGAAACAGAAACTATGCAGATATGGCAACCGAACGGAATATTCACTCATGAAGCAGTGTAAACAGTTACTTCGCGGGATTTAATTAATAACCTTCTGAAATATCAATATGTAGTACTGACTGACAGAAACTTTTTCCAACTTGGTGCTGTTGTACCAAAGCACATCGGTTGGTACCATTAAAGGTAGACATCTTTATACCCAGCTCTAGAGAGTAGCAATTAAATGTTATCATAACTGATGAAGACCAAAAATAAGACCCACGTTGTAATAAACCAGAATAATTCTTTTCCTTGGCTCAGCTGAAACCCTGACACAACCCTACACCCTCAGACACCTGGCTGAGCTAACATTTTAACTCTTTAAACCAACATCCTCTTACCTTGCATATCTTAACTATATATACACATCTCATATATATATTCCCCCCAGTCTAAACAACTAAAAGAAGTAGCAGCATTCTCAACAATGACAACATTGTGATAAATGTTTTCAGGCTGTAAATCAGCGTTCTGTAAATGGCTCTTTGCACCAAACATGGACAATGACTGGATTATTTTAGGACGCTATTCTTCTGTCAACCATTACATGAACTCACATGTTGGACTGTAACTGACAGTTAGAAAATGACACGTGTTGGTGTACTTGGCATGTTAGTTTTCGGACATCTTGCGGATCATGTAGTTGAGGATGCCTCCGTGGTGGTAGTACACCAGCTCCACGTCGGTGTCGAACCTCATCCTCACTTGGAAGGTTTTCCCTGTGTCCAGCTGTGAGGGCAGAGACAGACAGCACTAAGTATCGCATTACCTCAATAATATAATTATGTCCCTATTCTATAGGAAAGTGTCTCTAACGAACCTTTACATCCACTATCATCCTGGGTGTGAGCTGCTCGGGGATGATGATGGTGTAGCGCTCACGGCCGGTCAGTCCCAGGCTGTCAGCAGTGTCTCCTGCAAGATACTCCAGAGGGATCACTCCCATCCCAACCAGGTTACTTCGGTGGATCCGCTCATAGCTCTCTGCTATAACGGCCTTAATACCCTGAAAACAAAAGCACAAAGTTCATTCTTCACCCATTAAAATACTTTTTCCTCAGCTTTCTGCAGCAGAACAACTCATCACGTGACCAAAGTTACAGTCACGTCATGACAACTCAGCTATCCCCATGACAACTATATTTACTCCGGTTTTCCAAACGTCCCTTGACTTTGCACTTTGTCCCCACCATATGAACTTTTTATCCCACATAGAATGCAGTTGTTTCACGATCATACTGGAAAACCAGTATATAACCAGACAATAAGGCAAAGAATTATCTATTATCATATCACATTTTTGTCAGTACTCCCTTCAGTATATAACAATAATCCCTGATGATATAATTAATAAAATTAATATGACCTGGTCGGCATAAAATGGATGGATGGATTAACCAATAAGTTTTTGCTAATTTGACACTTTCCCATTATGAGTTGCTGCTGTAGCTTAATGCTGCACGAATATGGCTAAAATGATCATCACGATTACTTTGATCAATATTAAGATCACAATTATTTATCACAATTATTCATAGATTTTAGGGTCAAAATATTTTTATTGCAATTTCACATTTGAATAAATTCCACAACTTCCATGTTGTGCTGCATTCCAACCGTCAAAAACTCAAACTAAATGTTATCTTTTTATGTCGTTATTGTCATCTATAGTGGTTATTTGCATAGAAACACACAATTTCAAATGATTAGGAAATAAATGTTTAGATATTTGCTTTGGTTAAAAATAATATTGGCATTAGTAGTTCTAATTATATCAGTTAATCAGGTCAGGTCAGGACATACTTCAACATCCACTCCTTTATTACCGTTTGCATACTGTTTTTTGTTAGGAAGATCAACAAGTCATAATTCCCTGTCTATTATCTATTTTATATTGCTGTGAAAACATCTCCTTCAAACGACTGGATTTATTCAAGTTTCTCACCAAAAACTACATTTTACAAGATTACATTTGAACACATCATGATAATGTTAGAAATTACCATCATAATGTAACTCAATGTAACTCAACATAATGTAATGTTAGCGGTTAGCTCCGTGCTGTCGGCAGACGAGCTGGTCACTGTGATCACTCTGAGCAGCATCATGGGAACGAATTACAACATAATGAGAGTCTGATTAAGTTAACTGTTCCAAATGTTTTTAAGGTTGTTCCGCCACGGCTTATTCTGGATTTACAGCTGTGACAAATTGCAGTTTTATGTCTCCTTCACTCACGCTGAAGAACTTCCACTGCGACGACATGTTGTGTGTGTGTGTGTGACGTTGCCGACGTAAAACCATCATGTAGCGGCTGCTGAAAACGGCCGGCTTTGATCAGCTGCTGATTGACAGTCCATCTCTAGCTGTTAGTTTAGGAAGCGCTTGATTTATGCAGCAGAGTTTTCTATGAGCGGAGCATTTTAAACGTTAATATCACAGTCGATCACGTTCATTAATTGTGGGAGCCAAAATCATGATTGCGATTAATATTCGATTAATTGTGCAGCCCTACTGTAGCTGCAGTAGGGATGGTGTTTGATGCAGGTCTGAGGGTCTGCAGCACAATCCACTGTCACAACAATCCCACTTTTAGTTTAGACATGTGTAAAGTCTCCTGACAGCCCACAGTAACATACAGAAACATTTTAGAGTTAACAGTACTACCACTACTACAGCAGGCAAGAGAAATGATTCAATACTTTTTGAGGAAACTAAATTCAACAACAATTTTAGCAGAAAGTTTCACTCTATTTTGATCTCAGTGTTATCTTATCTATCTATCTAACTATCTCATCTCTTTGGTAACGAGTTTTCTAACATGCAGAGCAAACTGCATCAAATAAGTTGCGTTTCAAAGCTCTGGGAAAAGCTAATACGTTGACCTTTTGTTGTTATTTTCTTTCTGTCAAAAACAAAAACCCATCATTCTAAGTCCAGCTTAATATCATTTACAAAATATGAATATGTATTTTCTTTGACTGGTTAGAAGAAAAGAAGTGATCCTCACCAGTAGGAAGGGGCCCTTTGCTGCCCAGTCTCTGGAGCTGCCCGAGCCGTACTCCTTCCCTGCCAGAATCAGCAGAGGGACACCGGACTGTTGGTACCTCTCTGCAGCATCAAACACATCCAGCTGGACAAACAGGGTGAATTATGCAAGAGTTAGTCCATGAGGAGTAGTCTGTCTAGCCTACATGATGTCTTTGCTTGAAGCTAAAACACAAGCAGCATGAATAATAGTTTGCCTGCTCGCTGACACAAAGACAACTGATGCAAAAGCATTTTGTTGAGTGAATGACTTGAGTCAAACAGCATCTGCATGGTAATGGTTACACAGTTCTAAAGGTGCTGCGTGCTGACCGTTTCTCCAGTTGGCAGGTGAAGGGTTTGTGGCGCCTGCTTGTTGATGAACTTGTTAAAGAGCCGGATGTTGGCAAACGTCCCTCTGGCCATGACGGCGTCGTTACCTCGTCGTGAGCCGTAGGAGTTGTAGTCACGAGGGCTCAAACTGTCAAAACACAAACATTGTGAGGCAGAAAGCTTTTATGGACAGTTTGGACATTGATTTAGATAAAGGCTCATCCCAGTTACATTCAGCCTACTGTAGGTCTTTCTCTTGTTTTCTGAGGAGGATTGATTGTTTTAGTTAGACTAATGAATAGATTCTTTACTGCTTTGTCGACACACCACATCATAACTGTGATCTCAGGCAGGAGATAAAGGACAATTACAAACTAGATATCAACACTTCCTGTCCAGTGGATTAGAATTAAACGTACACAAGTGAGCGTTTCAATCTAAATCAGGGTGTATTTAAAGTCTGACAGTAGTGTATTGTCACTGCAGATTTGTCTTTAGACACATTTCATTGTTTCAACAATGACTAGTTGTTGCCTTTCAGTTCGACCCCATTTAAAGCTCACATAAATGAACCGGGAGAGAAAGCATCAAAGCCTGCTCTTAATACTTCCTAACAGTTAAGAGCAGTGAGGTGACTCACCCTCTGCTGGTGAGGTAGCGTGCTGCAGGGCTGTTCCTGGCGATGTTCCCTGCAGGAGAAATGTGGTCGGTGGTGACCGAGTCTCCGAAGTTGAGCAGCACGTAGGCGTCATGTATGGAATTGGGTGGCTGCAGCTTCCTGGTCTGGATAAAGATAACATGATACAACATACAGTATAGCCATGGCCAAAATATGGGTACAATATTGTCTGAATAATCGTATGGGTACTAGTAGTACAGTAGTAGAAATATACATATTGAATAATGGTCATACACAGTAGTAGCCCTCCAACCAAAAATAGTAGTAGTAGCAGTGGTAGTCAGTAGGGATGTGTATTGGCAAGAATCTGGCGATACGAAACGTATCATGATACGCAATTCAATATATTGCGATATATTGCGATACTGTAAGCAAGGCAATATATTGCGATTTTATCTAATTTTAGGATAACTGTCATAGTATAAAGAACACACCAGAAATAGACCATTTTAGAATAGGCAAAAATAACACATTTGTACTCTGTGCCAAAAACGGCACATTTTTGCCCCAAACTGCATGTGATTATCATAAAGTGGGCATGTCTGTAAACGGGAGACTCTAGGGTACCCATAGAACCCATTTTCTTTCACATATCTTGAGGTTAGAGGTCAAGGGACCCCTTTGAAAATGGTCATGACAGTTTTTCCTCGCCAAACTTTAGTGCAAGTTTGGAGCGTTTTTTTGCCTCCTTCCTGACAAGCTAGTATGACATGGTTGGTACCAATGGATTGCTTAGGTTCCTTTCTAGTTTCATCAGCATATTTGCCCACTCCCATGTTGATAAGAGTATTAAATACTTGATAAATCTCCCTTAAAGGTACATTTTGAACAGATAAAAAAAATATTTACCAAACCATCGAAGAACGGTGGGGACTTGATGTAGGTGGATTTGGGGTCCCAGGTGTACAGCTTGTCAGAGGGAGCAACCAGAGAGTTCCAGCGTTCATTCACATTCTGCAATGACACAACACCTTAAGATCCCAGAAGGTTCATGTCAATCACACATCTACATTACACTGCCGCAAGCTAACAGACTAAAGGTTACACTACCTCAATCTTCTCATAGACTTCTTTGAACATTGATGGGATGACAAATATTCTCTCCACAGCCTGGATCTCCTCCCGTGTGGGCCAGATATCCCTCAGGAAAATCTCTTTGCCTTCAGAGTTAATGGCTACAGTGGAGACAGAGGACAGGAGGGCAGAATTAAAAACCTGAAACTAACTTTGTTTTATGCATCAAACTAAAAAGTTAAGTTTTCGCTGTGAAGCTGACAAATATGAACACAAATGTTTTAAATCACACATTTCTAATCAAATGTAATTTCCAACACCAAGGCTATCCTGATTAAGAGTCAAGACAGCCTCTTCAGACCTAAATATTATTTTAGTCTAGAAGGGGATAAATCTTGGCTATGAAGACCAAGTCAAGTAAGTCTACGAACATTTCTGCAGTCAAGGGAAGACTGGTAGACCAGAAGTTCAGTGTACATGGTAAACATAGTCCTACTGTATTAGAAGCACTAGTTAAAGTGGCAGTAGGCAGTATATTTTTGGCATCATTGGGCAAAAATTCCATTATAACCTTTCAGCATATTGTAATTCAAGTGTTCTGAGAGAAAACTAGACTTCTGCTCCTCTTCATGGCTCTGTTTTCAGGCTTTAAAAAATCTAGCCCGTGACAGGAGACTTTGACCAAACACAGGTCATTTCATTGAGAGAGCGTTCCTATTGGCTGTGCTCCGGTCATGTGACCGGAACTTGGCGTTCCTTCAACAGAATTCACAATGGCGGCCGCGTCACAAAGTTTCTCATTTTACAGCTAAACCGTACACTACAAGATGATTCTGAAAACATTTGAGGCGAGAAATAGTCATTAACGTAGCGTAATTGATTGATTCATATTTGATCAGCACTGCCTAGTTTGACCGTTTGGTCGGAGTTCGCAAGTGATCAGCTCTGACTGCTTGTTTCCTCCGGTCTGTGAAATCTTGCTGATGCCATTAGGAGCACCAAGGACACAGAGGAACATGATTTTTTTCAGGTTACCTGTTTCATGTACTACTGTCACGATATAGCGACCGTTTTATAAAAATAACTTTTTTTTAAATCATATTTGCTCCAATCTTGCCTTCTTCAGCTTTAAGAGCTTGGGACGCTGGTATGATGCAAATCTCAGTAATGCACGTCAAGCAGCTTTACCCCCAAATGACCATTTGTATATCAATTACTCACCCTGTGTTACCTTCAGAAACTTGGCTTTTCAACGGAGAACATTCTTGACGAATTGAAATAAATGGGGGCCGCGTTTCACAACAGCAAAACTATATCACAACATCCATTTGCAAACTCTCACACAACTCATGCAGTATAATCCAAGTCTCACTATCCAGTCGTTAACTCACTACTTCCCAAACACATGCATCTCCGCTAAAACCTTACTGTTTAAAACACTTCCACATAAACAGTCTCACACTCGCACGATGAGTTTTGTTTTGTAGTTTTAGTGAAAATGCATTTGTTTGGGAAGTAGTGAGCATCCGACTGGATAAATGAGACTTGGATTATACTGCATGAGTTGTGAGAGAGTTTGTAAACACGGGGTGAGTAATTGATATACAGATGGTCATTTTGGGGGTGCAGTATTCCTTTAAGACCATTGGCAAAACCTTGCTGCCAGGAAAACTCAAACTCTGGTGTCTACAGTTCAGTTGTTGTGACCACTGAGCTCCCCATCACTCAGGTTACACAACTGGCTGGGACTGCCAATATCTCCAAGCAGCATTTACTTGTATAACAAAGGAGTCCTGGAACTGCCTCTCTCAGGAATGACTGAAGAATTCAAATGGGCTAAAGCGAGACTTGGGGGGACTCTTTCGGAAACCCAGGACAAGTTGATCCAGGAGGGAAGTGGTGTCCAGCTGAGGCTGTTCAGCAGGCAAATGCTGCACTCAAACATGCTGACATTGTAGGGAAGGTGCCGTATAGACAAGAGGGTCTTGACGCAGGGTCAAACAGGATATTTTGGCACAAAGTGACAACTCTGCGGGTAACGGCAAGTATTAGTGGTGGAGGAACTGCAGCGACAAGAGGAGATGGTGGGAAATGCCAAAGCGGTCAAACAGGGACAATGGAGAAGGTGGGAAACATTAAGAAGAGGAAAATCAGTTGTACAGAGCTACGGGAAAAGGAAGGAAATAAGATTAGCTTCCTTGTGAGAGCTATCTACTGTATGATATGCTCCCAAACTCACAAAACCCTGAACCAGCAGATTGCTGCAGACCCAGTTTGTCCACTTTACACATCCTCTCATCCTACAAAATAATCATGAGTCAAGGAAGATACACATGGAGGCACACCCAAGTCCTCATGTTTGTCATCCATTGTAAAGAAGGAGAGGGTGAAACACAGCTGTTTTCCTCTCTCAACTGGAAGAACTATCATGCCCTTTGTACGGAGACAGACAGACAGACAGAAAGGCAGACAGACAGACAGCAACACCCTCAGCAATATGGTCACGGTCAAGCATGCTGGTTTCAGCTCCAGATTGGAGGATGGTATATTCCCACCTAAAATAGCCACAGCCACTCTCAGACTAGACACATACTCCAGCAGTCTGATGAGCACAACCATCAATGAACTTACCGTGCCCTGCGAAGATGCCGTTTGTGAATATAAGCGGAAACAGCCAAAATACATAGAGCTGGCCACAGATGCCAAACGAAGTGTTTGGAAAATGCAGATCCTGCCAGTGGAGGTCGACTGCAGAGGATTCATGGCTGCATCCACAATAAGTCTACTGCAAGGGTTGGGAGTCTGAGGCCAGTTAAAATGCTAAGCATTACAAGATCTCTCAGAGGCAGCCGAACGAAGCAGCCAGGGACGCCAGGATGCACGATCGAGCCCTCTGGAGATGTAGCATACTTAAATAGATGAAACTTCTATGAAGGGGGGTGCCCACCCGATGAAGCATCTGATATATACCCAAAATCCACCCGACCTCAAGCACTGGATGAACCCACATGGTTAGATATAGAACAAACAATTCATAAAGATATTCAGATTTACCATTTCTCAGCCATCCTTGTTTCAAAACATGAACATTAGCCTAGCAGCAAGTCTGACAGCCTGGTGTAAATTCCACAAAATCACAAACACCACTTTCGCACCATCTAAATTTACTCCCATCTGGAACAACCCTGATTTTCTAATGAAGAAACCACCTAATCTAAGAAATCCGCACCTGGATTGAAAAAGACATCACACAACTCAAACACATCTTGAATAATAATACACTTGTTTCATATTGACTCAGAATGGACAGTTAAAATAACCCAACGGGTCATAATCGATGCAGCAGAACTAGCGATTTCATCTTTTTTATTCCACGCATTCTTCTTTCTTGTCAAAACCTGGCACCTACATTACTCTAGTATGCAGTAGAGGTGAAGAGAACGTCAAACTTATATTCTTAAATGTTGACATAATGACTAGTATTGTTTTATTCAATGTGTGGTGAGTAATAAAGGGAAGTTTACAACTACATTTTTTTTCCTCTGTGTAGTTACTCTCAAAATAGAACTACTCACCAATGGGTTCGTTCTCAAAGTCTATCCTCACAGTGCCAGCTATTGCGTAGGCGATGACGAGTGGTGGGGAAGCCAGGTAGTTAGCTCTGGTGTTGGGGTGGACTCTCCCTTCAAAGTTTCTGTTTCCTGACAGGATACCTGCAGCAACCAGATCTCCCTGAAACACAAATCAATGTAAACTCCTCAGCTGATAAGAGGAGTACAGCATGGTAGAAAATACTGTATGCATTAATATTTTGAAATGTATTACTGTTCAACTACATAGCTTGTAAAATGAGAGAGGAGAAATACTTCATGACAGGAAAAAGTACAAGCAAACAAAAATAAAGAGAGCAAAGGCGGGTTTAGTGCCTACAATATCACTCACACCACAGAACATGTAAGAGTGAAGCATGATGGGAAGAGAAAAAATTATAGAAATGGGGAAGAAAAAGAGCTACGGAGTGCCCTGAAGAAGTGAAATGATAGAGTAGGGATGTGGAAAGAGCCTGTTGGTACCTGGGTTATGGCCTCCACCACCGGCTCTGGGAGCGGCCCACTGTTGCCTATACAGGTCATGCAACCATAGCCTACAACCTCAAAGCTAACAGGAGAGACAAAAGGATTGTTTACAAGATAAGCACATTATCTCCAGAGAGCTCCATACTAACTTCAGTTGACTCTGCCATGTGCCAAAAATCATATGACCACCACGAGCGAGGAGGCCTGGTGATGTCACACTTCATCATAGGGATGTGTTCGACAAAAATGAATGAAGTAAAAGTTCTATTACTGGGGAAATATCGCCATCTATAGGTCCACCCTAATACTGTCATGGGGGGTTGTTCTATGCTGCTACTACTACTAATACTACTATTATGCTATTCCCTGAAGAAATATAATATAATTGAGTACATTTTTGTATGCTAATATTCAATTCAGAGTATTGAAGTACACAGTACCTCTATTATTGATGATCCTTGATTTGCAGTTAGAGCACCCCAGACTATTATGGCATGGATTCAAATGTAGCAGATTAAACATTCAATCTGTGAACTCTACTCCAGCATAGTATAACAAAATAGGTTTCAAGATAAGTAATGTTATTTACGCCAAATTCCTACCTATCAGTGTTTGAAATTAACTTTTTTGTAGGGCTGTCAATTGATTAAAGTATTTAATTGCGATTAATCACATGATTGTCCATAGTTAATCGCGATTATTCGCAAAGAAATCGCACATTTTTTATCCATTCAAAATGTACCTTAGAAGGAGATTTGTCAAGTATTTAATACTCTTATCAACATGGGAGTGAGTAAATATGCTGCTTTATGCAAATGTATGTATATATTTATCATTGGAAATCAATTAACAACAAAAAGTATGACAAATATTGTCCAGAAACCCTCACAGGTACTGCATTTAGCATAAAAAATATGCTCAAATCATAACATGGAAAACTGCAGCCCAACAGGCAACAACAGCTGTCAGTGTGTCAGTGTGCTGACTTGAATATGACTTGCCCCAAACTGCATGTGATTATCATAAAGTAGGCATGTCTGTAAAGGGGAGACTCGTGGGTACCCATAGAACCCATTTTCATTCACATATCTGGAGGTCAGAGGTCAGAGGTCAAGGGACCCCTTTGGAAATGACCATAGTATAACATGGTTGGTACCAATGGATTCCTTAGGTGTTTTACTTTCATATGATGCCAGTATCTTCACTCTAGCTTTAAAACTGAGCCCGCTACAACCTAAAAATTGCGAAAAGTTGCGTTAATACGTTAAACCACGTAGACGCACACACTCCCCCCCACAACGGTGAACATCCAGGGAACGGACATTGAGATGGTGACATCTTACAAGTACCTGGGTGTTCACCTGAACAATAAACTGGACTGGACTCATAACTCAACTGCACTCTATAAGAAAGGCCAGAGCAGACTCTATCTGCTCAGGAGACTGAGGTCTTTTGGAGTGCAGGGTGCACTCCTGAAGACCTTTTATGATACCGTGGTGGCATCAGCCATTTTCATCATCATCATCATCATCATCATCATCATCATCATCAATACATAAAGACAACTGAGTGAGTGAGGAATTTGAGCAGCTTACCCCAGCTGAGAGAGGTATTGCATAACACCACTCTCCTTTAGGTAGTAGGTGACCACTCCACTGCCAGGCGACAGGCTGGTCTTTATGTACGGCTTCACGCTCAAACCACACTCTATTGCTTTTTTTGCAAGCATCCCTAAAAGAAGAACATTTATCTTTAATAACTGTGTCAAAGAACTGTCAGGAGTCAACATTTCCCTCAGACTCCACCCTGACTAGGATACAGCTCTCATAATCCCACGATATTACAGAAATTCCGTTAAGAGAAGAAGTGTACACCCACCTGCTCCGAGCATGACAGATGGGTTGCTAGTGTTGGTGCAGCTGGTGATAGCAGCGATGACCACAGAGCCGTGGCTTAATGTATACTCTTTTCCATTGAACTGGAAGGGGACCACGGTGCTGTGACGATCAGGAGCCACCTGGAAACCCTTGAAACCTTGCTGAAAATGTCACAAACCAACATGAAATGAGTTACTTTGTGAAGTCAACCCAATGCCATGAAAGTAACAGCAATTGAGTCATGAACACAAGCAATTACTGACAAAAAGGGCCTGGGTGCTGGTTGAATTTTTTTATGCTTACAGCTAGAGTTGATAATCTTCTTCAAATACATTTTTTCTTATATTAGTTGAAATTCTCTTTACATCCCACCAGCAATGATAAATGGTCCGACAAAAAAAGAAAAAAATCTGGTATCTATGGCTGTCGCAGGACTGTAATTAACCCGATTGGATGACCTGTCTGCCTGTCTACCTGTCTACCTGACACCTGTCACTGGAGTCTTCCACCAGCTGCTAGCTTGACAGCTGTGAGTGCTAACAGTAGCCATGTTGGTAGTTTACGGTCATAATGATCATTTTGGTGGAATGTCTTTGGAGGGAGGCCTGAAGGGACTGATTGTCAGTGTTGCTGGCTTGGTGACTTTCTCTCTAGATTTAGGGACTTTTGGAGCTAGTGCTGCTAGCTACTTTCATTGGAAAAGAGATGGCAAATCTGGGCTGGGTTTTTTGTTTAGACAGATTTTTATAATCTAGCGTACTCTTGCTAGTTTCTTAAAGGGACTGTTTGTAAGAATCAGAAATTGGTTGTAACAGCGACACTTGTGGTGTGTGGTCAACGACAGTCAGCGTCCTGTTGCTCGTGCACGCGCTACCTGAATCTGAGCGACCATCCGTAAAACAGCGAGGCGACACACATCAGCTAAAACCACAGTATCGCTCTATATTTCACCTGCTTGGCAGTAATGTCAGCTGACCGGACGAAGGTCTCTCCATGAATCAATCCAGGTGCTTTTCCTGCCTCAGCCTCCCGACCGCAGCCGGAGGGAACGGGGGGGAGACACCGGAGTTTTGGTCGGAGACGATAACGTAACTCGCTGCGGAGCCCCGTCACTTCACAAGAAGCGGGAAAACTCTGTTGGTCTGGAGGAGCGGCAGCATTTATTACTGCACAAACGTCCACTGTACATTCACTAGATATTCTCAGAGCTAAACTAACTCTTCTGCAGTGTGTAGTGTGCCCGCATGCGGAGAAGTTGAGCGAGCTGAGCGAGAACGAGCGCTGTGGGTGAGAAGGCAGGCAGGAAGGCAGAGTACAGCAGAGACTCCGGCCGTGTTGACCAAGACTACGGTCTCCCCCGCGTCCTCCGACCGCGGCCAACACTATTTTGCAAGACGGGCTTCACTAGATATAACTTTGCGGTTTTGGTGCTTCCGTGTAGTTTGTGTTGGAGTCTGAGTCTGAACAGTGTAGCCACACGCGAGCGCGCAAGGGACACCGACCCGCAATGATTTATACGTGTAAGAAGTTACAAACAGTCCCTTTAAGATTACCAACCCTAGCTTTAAGCTAATACAATACCTGAGTTTTTTTGACGATACCAAAACTATACTTTTTTACAATCTTACTTTGAAAAATATTAACATGGTTTTGTACAAACTACCTTTTTTACTTTAACAAAAGAAGCAACACAGAACAAAAGAAGTTGAAAAAAGTTAAAGTCGAATATTAAATGTCTTAACCAGAAAGCAACCATATAAATCAAATGCCTAAAATTTTGATTTAAATCAAGAACTATCTGATTAAGTAAGCAAGATAATGAATCTGAACAGACATTTTATGCTAGCTTGTTGTGTTTCTATACTTCATACGACAGACACATTTCAGTCAGTTCCAAAAAGTACTTAGATTCAATCCCGAGCTCTTCTGACAGGTGGTTACAAAACTGTATTTGTCACGAGTCTTCTTTTCCTGTCTTAGTTAATGTGATACTTATATTTGCACTTTAGCCTGTACATACTTAATCATATTTTATGTTGACTTTTTATCATTATTTTTCACACTAGACTTTTTCATCTACATTTCAATTAACACAACAATAATGTGTTAATGGGCACAGTTCTAAAGCTAGAGTGAAGATACTGGCATCATATCAATGTCATACTAGCTTGTCAGGGAGGAGGTTAAAGGCAGGGTATGCGATTTATCCAGTATACACTATTTGTTATATTGGTTGAAATGGTCTTTACACCCCGACAGCAATCCATTTCTTATGAGCTCTGAAAAAAGACCGGAAAATATCCGTCATCTGTAGCTGCTGTAATCCTGTAAAAACGTCTACCAATCAGTGCCTCTGCGCCCAGTTGTAAAGAACCAATCAGATGCCTCCCTGCCTCCCTGCTCGTACTCTACCCTCAGCGTGCACCAGCGTGAACTAAAAGCGCCTCGCCGCCGCACGTTTACTGGAGAATGGAAGAGAAAACTCAGCTCTTAAAACACTGGACAACGAGCACGAACTCGTACCACTATTACCATATTATCGAAAAATACAACTTTGATTTAGTTGTTTATGTTCTGTTAGTTTACTTTATAAGATACTGCAGGTTTAAACTATTTATTCTAACAGCTCATAGTGAAGTCAGACAAACAGGATTATCAACGAGGGGAGACGGCGGATATAAAACATTGCCGAACAAAATTTACGTTACTCAAACTGCTTTGTCAGTTACAGAAACTAACGAGTGGACTGATCTCCCTCCAGATATTAGAGTAACGTTAAAAAGGGTCGTGTTGTCTCAGCAGGTATCTCTCTGCCCCCTCAGAGGCGGCTCTTTCCCTCGCCACTCTGCTGCTCTGTGGCCGGCTCTCCAGCGAGCTACCCCCCCGCGGGCGATTGTGGAGCTTTTCAACTCCAAAGAGGCAGATAAACACATGTTAATTTATAATGGACATTTGTGTTGTGATATTTAAAAGAACTATCCGTCAACCAGGAAATAATAGCCCCTCGTCTACGAGACCGGTCTCTTGAGAGAGCTCCAGCCAGCTCATAGCAGGGTCTGTCTGAGTGAATGCTCGGCTGGAGAGGTGGCGATCCCGGCAGGAGCTAGCTAGCTGTTCCGGCAGTTTTTGGAGCTTCTAAACTCCGTCAACGGTGAAGCAAATGTTTGATTCGCCATCTAACATCGTAAAACTGTCAATATTCTAAATCTACACAGTTGATTTCTCGCCTCAAAATTTTTCAGAAGTGAATTTAGTGATGAAATAGCTCCGAAAAATGTGAAGTAGTTACGATGCGGCGGTGCTCGTGCATGTGTGTGGGGGGCGTGGCCTTGGAAGGAGTTTCGAGGGGAGGGGGGGGGCTTAGACGGAGCTCCTGAGGCGATGCTACTTTCAAATTATTCTAGCTTTCCAACACCGTAGACCCTATCTTTAAATAACACTCCAAACTTACGCTAAATTTTGGGGAGGAAAAACTGTCATGGCCATTTCAAAGGGGCCCCTTGACCTCTGACCTCAAGATATGTGAATGAAAATGGGTTCTATGGGTACCCACGAGTCTCCCCTTTACAGACATGCCCACTTTATGACAATCACATGCAGTTTGGGGCAAGTTATAGTCAAGTCAGCACACTGACACACTGACAGCTGTTGTTGCCTGTTGGGCTGCAGTTTGCCATGTTATGATTTGAGCATATTTGTATGCTAAATGCAGTACCTGTGAGGGTTTCTGGACAATATTTGTCATTGTTTTGTGTTGTTAATTGATTTCCAATAATAAATACAGTATATACATACATTTGTATAAAGCAAACATATTTGCCCACTCCCATGTTGATATGGTATTAAATACTTGTAAAATCCTCATTTAAGGTACATTTTGAACAGATAAAAAATGTGTGATTAATTCGCGATTAATCGCGATTAACTATTTGAATCGATTGAAAGCCCTAATTACATTCATTCATCCAGTCATTCATTCATTATCTGTAACCGCTTATCCTATTCAGGGTCGCGGGGGCTGGAGCCGATCCCAGCTGACATTGGGCGAAGGCGGGGTACACCCAGAGCAGGTCAGCCCTCATTTCAATACATATAATGTTTGTGTCTGTGACAAATACACCTAAATCTGAGAGCATACTGGTACCTACCTTTGCTCCCAAGCAGGTTTCCAAGTCTGTTTTCATGTCGGACACAGGAATTCTGTCCTGAGGTCTTTTGGGGCCGCTGCAGCACGGGACCACTGTACTCAGATCCAGCTCTACAACCTGACAGAGAGAGAGAGAGAGGGGCATCAGGATGTACTAGTAGTGGTGGTTATTTTACGTTTCTTAGCCTCACTGCCTTTGTCATAATTTGGCAATTCATACTTTTCTGCTGATACATTTATAGATGAAACTGTTGGCAGTCTTATGTTTAACAACACATTAATGTTATTCTTATTATCATGTTATTGTGTTTGATATCATGTTACAACTTGCTGCTAAAAAAGGAAAGAAAATCTTGACACCCTGGTATGATTTTTTATCGTAATAATCAGGATGTGTGTCAGCAAGTTGCTATGTTGTGCCATTTTGGCACAAATACAAACCCCATTTTACCTTCGACATTTCTTTTATGAGCTCAACAACTAAAACTTCAAAATGACGTCGAGACTGACCTGAGTGAAATCTGGATCCTGAGAGACGTCGTTGTAGTCTCTGAACATGGCCACGGCCTTCAGGTACTTTGTAATGTAGGCCAGCCTTTCTGCTTCTCTCCCTGAATACAAAAAATGGAAACAAACCTTGAAAATGATTTCTTGTGATGAATCATAGAGGTCTCTTTAATAAATTAGGTATCTCTTTAAGTCAAAATCTCAACTCAGTTATTGAACAATGCATATTAACTGTGTAGCAGTACTGCACTGTCTGTAAGGGGCTGTGTCCACCAAAGCATATTTTTTCTCAGGCCAGCGTATTTGTATAATTCTTTACAATGGGAGCATTTACTCTATGGTAAAAATGCCAGCAGCGTAACGACGAGGCGTTGAGCGTCTATTCTGTGCCGAGCGCTGCACCTTTGGTGTTTTTTTTTCTGATCACCGAAGAGTTAAAAAATGTTCAACTTTGGGTAAAACGCTCCCCTCATCACGGCCACTTTTTACCCAGCCGTCCAATCACAGTGGAGGAGGGCCGGGACAAATAGCCTACCACAAAGACATGATCAAATGTGTTTTATTATGAGTATGTTATGGTCTTATTGTGTATGTTATGCAATTGTTTTTACTGTTGTCTTCATGTCTGAGCACTGGGCCAAACAAAGTTCCCCATGTGGGATAGGCCTAATAAAGTTGATCTGAATCTGAACCAAACGATGGTACTCGCCGGGAGTTTCCTCGCCCACAATATCTCACCCACATAGACAGGCAGGTCCAGCCTCTTTCCCTACGTGCTGCAGCCTTCCCATTATCCAGAGTATGTAGCCTACTCTTTACTTCTGTAGATATTCGTGTATCATAGCAACCAGATGCAACCAAAGCATCTTGGCTGAAAAAATGCTGCTCCTCCAAAGTGCTCTTAAGCGCTCCCAGCCGGGCGTTTTCAGCTGAGAAAAATGCATTGGTGGACACAAACCCTTAGACCGTCTTCTCTGCATTTGTGGAATGTTGGTACACTGATAAGTTAGTAAGTGCAAGCTGCTTTAAAAAAAAACAAAATGGGAGAGAAATCAATCTTTTATACATTAAAGTGGCAGTAGGCAACAATTTTTTGGCATAATTTGGCAAAAATTCCATAATAACCTTCAGCATATTGTAATTCAAGTGTTCTGAGAGAAAACTAGACGTCTGCTCCTCATCATGTCTCTGTTTTCAGGCTTTAGAAAAATCTAGCCCGTGACGGCAGAGGTCAGAGGTCACAGGTCATTTCAGAGAGAGAGAGCGTTCCTATTGGCTGTGCCACGGTCATGTGACCAGAACTTGGCTTCTTTCAACAGATTTTACAATGGCGGCTGAGTCACAAACTTCCTCATTTTACAGCTAAACAGTACACTGCAAGATGATTCTGAGAACATTTGAGGCGAGAAATAGGCATTACAGTAACAGAATATTGATTCATATTTGATCAGCGCTGCCTAGTTTGACTGTTTGGTCGGAGTTCGCGAGTGATTGACAGCCGGCTCTCATAGACTGCAGCTGGAGAGCGCACCTTGTTTTCCTCCGGTAAGTGAAATCCTTCAGATGCCGTTAGGAGAACCGGAGGACACAGTAGGACACAGAGGAACATGATTTTTTTTTTTAGGTTACCTGTTTCATGTACTACTGTCACGATATAGCGGCCGTTTTCTAAAAATAACTTTTGTAAATCATATTTGCGCCAATATCGCATACTGCAGCTTTAATGGTACTAAAATGAAACATGTAGAGGTGAATACGTCCATCAGATTTCATGTCAAGTCAAACGTGTAGCTCAGGACATGACAGTAAACCTGAGCCACCACGCAACATTATCTCTATACAGCTTGGCACTCACCGGTCTGCTCCAGGTACTGAATGCTGACGTCGTCCACGGGGAAGAAAGCTGCGGTGGCTCCGTACTCTGGACACATGTTGGCGATGGTGGCTCTGTCAGCGATGGACAGCTGA
Organism: Sebastolobus alascanus; assembly: GCA_916701645.2. Classification (NCBI taxonomy): domain Eukaryota; kingdom Metazoa; phylum Chordata; class Actinopteri; order Perciformes; family Sebastidae; genus Sebastolobus; species Sebastolobus alascanus. The sequence goes on from CAKAOJ020000554.1 coordinate 88,542, forward strand.
GCAACCCCCGGGCCAAAAAACTCCACAAACTTCCCCACGACACCCACTTGACGGAGGTGCTGAGAGCACAGGGGGAAAGAGACAATGTCAGATTGTGATGCTAAATACAACAGAAGTGGACATCTTGTAAATGCTGCCAGAGAGCTTACCCCAAAAGAATCATTATGTCTCTGCACACCTCTTATTTATTACTTTACTTTGAATGTTACATTAGTGAATCATTCCAGTGTGAAATTACCTTAGTGACTGTGAGGACAATGTCAGTGGAGGTAATGAACTTGTCTGGGGTGCCGGACAGCTTGTATCCCACCACCTCAGGGAGCACCATGCTGATTGGCTGACCCAGCATAACAGCCTCCGCCTCAATCCCACCCACACCTGAGGGTTTGATGTCAAATCTTATTAAGAACTTCATGATCAATGATCCATTCAAGTAAAGTTGTTTTGGTAATTGTCATGTTATCATTAACTAGAAGCGTACTGCACTGCGTGAATGAATGAGAGCAGGGCATTGCAGCATGCTCTGGGTTTTACAAGGGAATTCTATTGAAAACAGTGGCATATATGTATTCGTTATACAGTAGATACCAATGTCTGCTTGCTAAATAGCCTCAATGTAATGTAAACACAGGGCATGCTAGGTTTTAGGATGGCATGAACTCTACTTTTTCTGGAAACCTCTTCCTCTATGATCACTGTTTACAACCTCCACCAGCACGTAGAACTCACAACTGATTATACAATGTTGGGCAGCAGAGATAGTAGAGATATTGTCTTACCCCAGCCCAGGACTCCCAGTCCATTGATCATTGTGGTGTGGGAGTCGGTGCCCACCAGGCTGTCGGGGTAGAAGTACCCATCGTAGTTAAACACCACTCTAGCCAGGTACTCCAGGTTGACCTGGTGAACGATCCCTGAACCAGGAGGAATGATTCGCATGTTCCTGAAGGCTTTAGAGCCCCACTGGGAAGGACAGGCAACATATTTAAGGGTTAAATCTCTTTACAGTTACCTATATATCAGACATGGAGACCTCACAATGGCTTTGTCCACTTTTCATACCTTTAAGAACTGAAATCTTTCTCTGTTGCGGTCAAACTCCAAGTCCTGGTTTTTCTGAAGGCTATCGGACCTAAAGGAAAAAGAGCCAGTGTGTTTACATTGTGGAGAAAAATACAAATTGTATTACACAGTAGTTAAAACCTCAGCAAACTGAAACCGAAATTAGCATGTATATGCAGGTTTTTTAAACACGGGAAACCCACTAAAAATAGGCCATAGGCTCCATTCGCACTGCCAGTATGCCCTGTCGTTGCACTGGCCTCTCTTTTTCCTGCTGTGTCACGTTCGACGTCACAGACGTGCTGGCCAGCACCGGAAATCAGGGTTAGTAAACAGTGAAAATGTTACAGTGGTTACTTCTTTTTTATATCTGTTACTTATTCAGTCTCTCTTTCAGACTCTCAAACCAGAGTTGGTGATTGATGGAACAATAGAAAGACCAACAAAGACGGTTTTGATGAGTTTTATTTTGTTTCTGTCAAGTTTGAATGAAGATGATGATCAGCGAGGTAAAACGACTGAAGTCTGGTGGCTTTGAGGAGAGCATATTAATTGTATGTTTTGTATGTTAACAAATTGCGTAATTGTCCAAATCCCTGTTAATTGTATTTATTATATATTCACTTCAACGCGCGTCACATAGCATAGCGGAAAAGGGGCGAAAATTAGCGTGTCCACCCAGGTGTCATGTTTCCATCACTGCTGATCGGAACTGGATCCTATAAATAGCTGTGACTACTGCAGAGTCATTTTTCATTTTACGGTCGGCCGTCGAACAGATGGGGCCGTCGGTGAGCGTCTGTCGGCCTAGTTTTTGCGGTGTGTCCCACGCCCTTGGCTCTAGTCTGCCTGTGTCAGGAGTTTTTTGGGCTGATTCAGCATGTTGAATCAGCAGCATCGCCCGTCAGTGAGAGAAATCACTCTGATTGGCTTTCACAGCGTGGCCATCTGGAATGAAGCTAAGTGGTGAGTGAGAGTGGTGTGAAAATGGTCGACAAACGCTGCCTTATTTCATGTACGTATCATAGCAACAGCTTATATATCCGCCATCCTCTGTCTTCCTGTTTCCCTTTTTGAATGATGAATACAGGCTACCTCCACCTGCTGGTGTGGAGAGTTATTTCCTCTCACGCAGGCGCAGAACGTACGTGGTAGTTGGCCGTCAGCTTTAGTCTTTATGGTGTATGCAAATGCAACTTGTCAGCCAAGACAAAGGTGACGTGAGGCGACGCAACAGTGGGCATCATCGCCGCTAGTTCTTGAGGTCGGCTTGGTGTGTCAGGGCCTTTAGTGGGTGTTAGTGGGGTTTTTGTCCAGTGGGAAAGGGGCTTGAGATAAGGATCATATTGTATCTATATGAAGCATAATACAGTATCTATGAACTGATGGTGGAAATAGCTGGATGAACCTGCTCTTACTTCCTGTTAAAGTCCACTTGGATGGAATGATCGATGACAAGGTCAGCAGGGCAAACAGGATTAATCTTCTCTGGGTCACCGCCAAGTTTCATCACCGCATCACGCATGGCAGCAAAGTCCACCACAGCAGGGACACCACTGCAAGGACAGTTTACAGACACAACATGTCCACTCACCATCATCATCATCATCATCATCATCATCATCAGACTTCATTGATCATTACTTAACTAAGGATAATGTATCTAGGAAATCAGACTTAGGTGATATCACCTGAAATCAATATCACAATTAACAATGTCATTTTAAATACACCTGAGTAGAGATTCTTTGTCCTCACAGTGGGCCTGTTTTAATGCTTTGTACTGAACAAAAAACAGAAAAACATGGATTATGACTATGAGTAACATACAGTATATGTGTCATATTCAGTAGTTAATAAGCCTTTGAGGTCTTTGTTTGATGCCATGTTTTCATGGATGCACCATTCTATCAGATGCAAATATTATAGATAAAAAAAATAAAAAAAATGAGTCCATTGCTCAATACTTTAACTTCTGTTTTTTTTTTTTAAAAGCTCAATAATTCCATAAAACAGCTGGTCATTGTAGTTTTCATCAAACGTTACTCAAACAGGAGGATAGCCCATTTGTTGGGGACTATTTTCAGCAGCGGAAGAATCAACATTTGGTGCTATAGTGAGTATTTGTGGCAGCAGGGCAGTGTATGTGGGATTGAGTCAGAATAAACTACAGTGTGTGTGTTCATGGTGATGAAGGAACATGTCACCCAGTGACAGTGTAGCTCATTGATGTGTTTTAACAACAATGGAGCTCTATGGCTCAGAGAAAGAGGAGATATCAGGCTTTGATACACACACAATACTACAGTAGTTAGTAGGTCAATTCATTGTTCGTTTGGCTCTGCACATGAGATTTATTGACAATAATACAAATAAAGAATGGAATATTGCCAGATTTATCCTTTAAGTTGTGCATCATTTTATGCATATTTCACTGTCTGTCTGATAAATTGCCATGTTTTTCATACCCCAAGTTGCCAGTTTGTAACGCAGGCTTTCTGATATGAATTTGTAGTAGTCAAGCCCAAACCGAGATTACCCTGATGACATCACTATGACATCATCAGGGTTATTTTCTCAGACTCCTGCAGGACCACAGAAGACATTATCAACTGTTTTCACAGAATGAGTAGTGGGTCTCAGTGACTGTGACCCATATGTGTAAAAATTGAGGGAGTTCTGTCTGAAAATAAAGTTCTATGGGTTCAAAAAATAATGCTGTTCCACACAACAGTACGTTGTAAAAGGTTCCATCCATTGCTAAAAACCTATGGAGCAACTCACTGATATTCTAATGCAAATGAATAGTGTCCACATACGTGAAGTCCTGGAGGATGACACGAGCCGGTCTGAATGGTACCTCCACAGTTTGGGTCTGGGTCTGCTTCCAGTTGAGGATGCTTTCCACATCTGAGCGCTTCATCAGAAACTCATCACAGTTCCTGACAGCAGACTCCAGGAGGACCCGGATGGAGAATGGCAGACGGTCTGAGGAACAGATGGACAGTGAACCTCTACGGAACATATGTCATTAAAACTATTCAATTACCCTAACAAGAGGTTTCATATCTGCATTCAGTAAATAAATAATAATGTAATAATAATATAAACAATAAAGAATTGCTGTTACCATATCTGGTATCTCCAAGTTTGGAAAGATTGTAAAACTGCTGCTTTGGGTCCTTGGGGTCCAGAGACTCAACTATATGTTGAAAAGGATTTTTCACAGTCACAGACATCCTCCTCTGTGTGTCAGTACAAATCTAAAGCAGAAATATAAGCAATATAAGCCTGTTATTCACACCATACAATAAATAACAGAGAAGCAACAAATATTCTCATTAATCTTCCTTTATGTTTTTTTCTTCAACCTTTGAAACATGCTTACTGCACATGAAGACCAGATTAATCAAATAGGGATGTAGTGTCTCTTTACAGAGCATAAAGAGGGTTAATCACAAGGCCATGTCTGAGGTCTTTCCATACTCAGTGTGGAAATGAATTAGCCTGAGGGTTACTGACCTCTTGCTCCACGTTTTACAAACCTTACATAACTAAATTTCTTCAGCAAGCTGATAAAACTTTAAACAAAACAATCTTTAAAAAAAAGACTTTAAATGGAAATGTGCAACTGAATGTTCAACCAGCTTTACTTGTTGTAAATTAACACAAACTGAATAAGAATTCAGAATGTGGTTCTACTACAAGTTTCCTAGAGAGACGTTATCTGTGTGAGAGGTGAACTGATATAAAGAGCTCTTCACTGGGCCTTCATATGATGAATGTCCACAGATCTGGCTGGTTAGTGGCAGAGCAGGGTCTGCTGTTAAGTGTAAAGTCCATTTATGATACTAACATTACTGTGTGACAGAACACACCCAGAGCAACCAGTACCAGGGCTTGACTTTGCAAACGTAATATTGATCTATTTGTAAATGAATTGATAGTGACTAGTGCTGGGTATTGAAGCTCTATATCGTTTGGTTCAAACCTAAATGTGTCCCAAAAGCTGTTCAGATCTGTAGTCTTGTCTACGTATTCTCTGACCACACAGCTCCTGATTTTAAATCTGAATTTGACCAGATTAAGACCGTTCTTGTGTGGCTATGTTTAGACACTTTTAACATGTTAGGCTTTTGCCTTACAAAAGAGTTTTATAGAAAGATATGTTTACATTCCTTAAATTAAAGTATCAAAAATATTTTTTTTACAAGATTTTAACAAACCAGCCCATAAATTGCGATTAAAAATGGTACCTTTTTAAAAGATTAGGATTAACTTCTGTTGGGAAACTAATCCTGTCCTACGTAAAGTTAGTTCATTCATTTTTCCATTCCAACCCTTCAACTTAACTTGGCCCTCTGACGTAAGTTAGCATTAGCAAACGTACTTGGTCAAACTCAACATTTACAAACACATATGTTAAGTTTTGTATGAAAACACAAATGGAAATGGACAGTCTTAGAAACATTACTAGTGGCTATTTCCCACATCACATTAGTATGACATGGAATAAGCTAAACGAAGGTTTCGAATGTGACAGCCCAAGTTAGCTAGCTTACGACTCAACTATTCTGCATGAGCAGAAGAGAATTCTACTTACTCTATTATTCATTCATATTAACGTTACTGGAACACAGTTTATGATACACTTAATTAAATCTGGTCGGATCTTAAGAACTTACTTCAGTGTGCAGCAGAGGAGATACCACAGAGCACGACCGTGTTATACACTGTCAGTAAGCAAACCCCCTAACCTCATACTAGTTCCTGTTCCCAAGCAGCAACAGCCATCACACTTCCGGTCAGAGGTTTATTCAGAATAAAAGTATCCCCTCTAGTCTAAACGCAACACTGGCTAAACATCCAAAATGCACAAGAAAAAAAAAATATTTTGCGGCCTGGATGAAATTCCACCGACGTCAATGGAAACAGTTTTCACTGGGAATTACAACGCATAGAAAGTAGCATTTAAAAAAAAAGAATTGTTGACAGATAATTGAAATTCATTCTTTGCAATATTTCAACTATTCTCTATCTGTTTCATGAAGGTCACTTTCTATCTTTAGATGGAACAGTTGCTGAAAGTTACAGTATACTGCAATAATAATAACTGTGGCTTTCAAAACAAAAGTGCTTAAAAGTGCTTAAAAAATTTCATTTGGGACAACACCTCCCTTTGTTTCCCTCTGGGGCTACAAATACCTAGATTTACCTAATCATGGTAACGCATAGCTACAGAAGGTTCAGCTGCTCAGTGGGTAGAGCGGTTGTCCATTAACCGCAAGGTTGGCAGTTTAATCCCCGGCTCCTACTGTTTGCATGTTGAAGTGTCCTTGTTTTTTTTAATCTGACCAATCCAGGGCCCTTGAATAAGTGGGGCCCCTTTGCTGCAGCCAAGGCCAGCCCGTGCATGAACCTGTGCCATCCATTAGAAGGAAGATGACCCTTGTGTGCTGTCATGGATTTTTTTTAAATGTCAGCGTATATGGAAAGTGGATTAACATTAACCTTCCCCTCTTTCAAATTTTAGTTTAATATCTTTCATGGTACTTTTTGGACCAAATTAATATTTGTTTCACCTTTAAGCCTCTGAATCATCTCAGTCAGAGAGTTAATTCTGTTTACTTGAAATTGTTCATAAAAAAAGAATATAAACTGTAGATTGGATGCTGTGTAGCTCATGATATTGTCCAGTAGGTGGTGGTGCTGCTGCAGCCATCACAGCTGCTGTGAGCTTCTCCTCCATGATAGTCATTCAAGAGCTTTTGACCTTTTGACCAGATGGTGCTGCTAGGAGGAGGCCCAAAGGTGAGTCCACAAACATGTAATGCAAAGCTTAACTGATTTTTCTAACGGACTAATGGTGTCTCAAAGCAGATTGTAGTCCAACTGTACACACTGTGTAGAGAATTTGTTACAGTATTCCAGTATTCATCGGAAAATCAATACAAATATTCACGTCATAATAATAACTGCATGTGAAGGCTTAAGTGTGTGTGTGTGTGTGTGTGTGTGTGTGTGTGTGTGATGTGCTTCAAAGCAGTTGTCCTTTGTGTCAATGATAGAGCCACTCCAGGCAGGAAGGTGGCACAGTGATTGACAGCTCAGTCTGTTCCTGACAGACATTTTTCCATTCAGCCGGACGGCTTCCACTGCCAACACACACACACGCACACACACACACACACGCACGCACGCACGCACGCACGCACGCACGCACGCACGCACGCACGCACACACACACACACACACACACACACACACACACACACACACACACACACATACACACACACACACATACACACACTCACACACACACACACACACACCACACACACACACACACACACACACACACACACACACACACACATACACAAACTGGGCATGTCTTCACAAGGGGCTTGGTTCTTGCAGCTTGTTGTGATTGGCTGCCTAAAGACTGTAGGTGTGGTTTATGGAATATGAGCGAATTCTGACAGGTCTGTGATGACGTAACTGTGACATCAGAGATATCAGGATGATTGCCTCGATATGTCCGGATAAATCAAACCTCTCCAAATAGTTCTGACTCAGACAGGCTGTGAGGGCTTAAATATATTCATGATTCATTTTAATGTTTTTTTTTTCATGATTTGATTTACATAAACATTTTGAATATTTTATCCAACATTTAAAAACATCAAAACCACGAACAAAACATTAGCAGGTCAGAAGGAGATAGCATGCCAGGCTCTCAGCCCTCAGTCTATCAGACACTGTGACTCAGATAGATGATGACGTCACACATTACTCCCTTTCCCTGCAGACACGCACAGAAGAGCAACATGAAGCAAGATTTACAAGTGAAACTAAAATGAAATATTAAAAACCCACACTGGACACAAGACAGGACGGCCTGAGACTCACAGAAACATGCTTCAGTCCCTTTTCATAGCAGACATGTCCTGACATTCTCAGAGCTCACAGGTGACCGTTCAGCAGGGCATTGAGCAACACCGTGCTTGATCATGTGGAGATAAACATATCATTGATTCAGACACTCTGTGTCACCTCTGTCTTCATTTATCCATGGCATCTGGACACATCTGGGCATATATATGCATGTATGGGTCTGTGGAGGGTTTCAATTCTCAAACAATGCATGCTGGGAAGTCTATTAGCATGCTAATCCTGTTCCTTTAGAAACTTAATATAATGTGTTTAGTGAGCAGTACATTCATTCAGCTCATAATTTCAAGTCAAACGACTTCAATCATTCATGTACATAAGTTCTGAAATGGCCTTAAAATAAATACTAAAAACAATAAGTTGATATATCTTGGAATCAGTTCACTTTAAAAAAGATGAGTTGATTCCACTGAATGTGTTTTACAGTGTATCAATCCAAACCAATATAGCGGTGTATATCCATAAAACATTAATGCACATAAACACAGCAGTGAAGTCGTTGCTCCCTTGGAGCCACAGCAGTCCTTGTTCACTAATGCTTGGGGTTTTCACCCAGCTGTGATATTCTTTGACAGGTGAAATGAGTCATTCCTGCCCAATGCTAAAATAACCCTCTGCTTGCTCTCAGCCTCGTGCATGCACACTGAGAGATATGGAAAGCCTGAGATGAACTTAACCTTTGGAGCTCTGATCTGTCTAGATAATACTGGAGCTGTCCAGGAGAAGTCTTGATCCTGTCCATCTGTCTCTGATTAACAAGGTTTGCAACCTTTGGGTCCCAGTTCCTCCTCCACTCAGAAATATTACATCATCCATCTTTCTTTCGATTACTACAGGCAGCTCTCTTCTGCCTGCTAGCCCACTGGGTCACTATGTGTATGTATGTTGGAGTGCAGAAGAAAAGGCGCTCTAAGCTGCTTCAAGGTTAGATGTGTTTCTGGGCTCTAATGGTTTAAAGGTTATCTCAAGGGATGATCTGTTTTTACATGGATTTTAATAATTGCAACACAGGTATTGATCTTTTTTCAGTGCAACATACTCACAGAGGACTGAGAACATTACATGTTGGCAGGCACAAATATTTATCTGTTAAATTTGGCATATGTCATCTATTTTACAACTTTTACTGTCCGGTGGCTACTGTAGCTACAGTTATGGAATAATGGCAACATCTACTTTTACCCTCTGAGACCCACAATAGACAAATTTTTGTCTTTTTTTAGGGGCTACAGGGGGTCTTTAGGGGGAGATAGTAGGTCAGCAGTAGATATCATATAGAAGTGGTGTACATCATCTGAAAGCTGGGAACCTGAAGATTAATTTGAGATGCTGCTCAGCACTGTGTGTCAAGTTGCTCTAGTCATAAATCAGAAACAAACATGAATTAAATAATGAATTCATTATTTAAAATAAATAATAATAATAATAATAATAATAAATTCGACTTATATAGCGCTGTTCCGGAGCTCAAAGATGCTTAACAATAGGACGGGGGGCGGTGTGAGACAAACAGCAGCTAAACGACATAGACAAGCGCACACACTCGTACACACACACAGACCAAAGGGTAGGGGTGGGGGCTAGGAGAAGGCAGAGGAGAAGAGATGGGTCTTGAGGCGGGACTGAATAGGGAGAGGGAATCAGAGTAAAAGTGAAAGTGTATGAGGGTTTAGAACATGATGATAGAAGTATGACCATTCTCATGCTCTATAATGCTCTATTCTCATAAGTCGTTGCAGAAATTTTTGGATTGATACCATTTGTTACAAAGATTTGGTGCTAAATTTATCCATTTTTTACCTGACCAATCAACCCTCAAAAAAACCCCCAAAAAACCCACATTGAGACACCAAGACCTTGAGGAACACCATAGAAAAAGCCATGCTGTGATTTGGTATCAAAAACTTTTGACATTTGGAAATTTCTGCAAGAATTGCATTTTTCAGCGATTGGATGGCGAGCACTTCTGTTGTGTAAACTGCTCAGAAACCCCCTTATTGTCCATCTAGCTAGGAGAGCCATCCATCCTCTGAATGCCCTAGGTCTCTAGTTTGTGGCTGTAAAGTTTCATGAGGCTGTGATTATCCTAGAGGTCACCTCAGGTAATTTTATACAGTGGGGTCAAGTTTAAAAAAAATGGTCTCACTACAATGAAATGGCTTCTATGGGGACACACATCATCACACATGAATACAGTTGGGCTTATTGGATCACAAGAGTCTCAGCTTTACAGTGATACCCAATTTATGGAATTCAAGACTGTTTAGGGACCCCAGCATGCAGAAATATTCAAATACACCATTTTAGAATATGCGAAAATAACAGATTTATACTGCATTCAAAAACCTGGCATGTCTGTAAAGGGGAGGCTCGTGGGTACCCATAGAACCCATTTTCATTCACAAATCTTAAGGTCAGAGGTCAAGGGACCCCTTTGAAAATGGCCATGCCAGTTTTTACTAGCCTTACTTTTGAGCGTTTTTTAGCCTCCTTCCTGAAAAACTAGCATGACGTGGTGCGTGTTGTGTTACCAATGGATTCCTCAGGTTTTCTAGTTTCATATGATATCTGTAACTTCACTCTCTAGCTCTAAAACTGAACCTGCTACAGCCTCTGAAAGACAGTAAAGTCTGTCGGGATCGCGGGTCTCAGAGGGTTGCTGCACTAATCAATATATTTACAGTAACAATGGGTGAGTGTGTATGTGATCAGTGTGTAATGTGAAAGGGTTCGCTTGTGATGAAAACCCACAGACTGCACCCCTCAGTTATACAAAGCATTTAGAATCTTTAAGCTCAACTTTATTGTTTTAGTTCACTCTCACAGCTCTCATCAGCTTGGTTTCCAGCAGCAGCTGTTTTCAGTTATAAAGCTCTGATAAAGCCACTGTACACTACCTGCTCAGCAGCAAACAGCAGAGAGACACAGTTAGAGACCAGCTGGTGAACATGGTGGAGCATTTAGCAGCTAAAGAGACAGATATTGTTCTCAGGAGTTTGTGGAGACCAAAAACAGCTAAAGCTAAAAGAGAGGGATTTATTGGACATTAATCAGTTGGTGACTCCAAATGAATGCTAATGTTGCTCTGTGTCTGCTGGATGTGTAAATACACATTAATGCAGCTTTAACTGTACCAGCATTAGCCACCATAAACTACTGGTCATACCAGACCAAGTACAGTTGTAGTGGCAAAACCACTGAGTTTATTAAATTGAGCAAGGATGTGATTAAATACTTTGAAATTCACATTCATTAATTTTTAAGAAAAAGACTGAGTTATTTATTGTTTACAAAGTTACATCATCTTACTCAAGGCGGCAAAGTTTTATTAGAAGTCTGGTTGTTTAGATGAAAAACATTTAAAAACGCAAGTGGTTGCATTGTTGGGGGCACCCGTGAGACGATGAAACATGATGACACAGCAGTTCAAAAGGAGGAGGGATTTTAAAACTCTGGATAGTTCTCACATTGATACTCATTTTATCCTCCCTTGTGACAATGGCGAGGTAAACAATAGAAATATGCCATTCAGGCTACAAAGTAATCTACCAGGAATGTGCACTTGCACGTATTTGATTGGCCAACACAGTGCCTTGCAGGATTACCTTGCGTTGTGTGTTGTGTGCCAAGTTCACCATTTTTGCCGGATGACGCATAATTTTGCTGGAGCACTCTGTGTTTGCACACCCGCTGTGCCAATTAGAGGGCTGTATTTTTTCACACAGTACTGTTGTCTGTCTGAACACATCCCTGTAATGGAAGGTTGGGTCAGTGTCATTGGGAAGTATCTAACGCTGGTGGACAATGGGGGATAAGCTGACAGGAAGCACTTCATATTCTCAAAGTCAAACATACCTTTCAGATAACAAGACACAATAAACTCACTTACAGCACAATGTTGGATTCCAGCTCAATACACAGGACTGCTGAAGTTGTCTTTCAGGTATGCTGACCCATCCTTTTCTTATAATACTTGGTTTTAACTAATTGATAATTGACTAATTCAGTGGTTCCCAAACTCAGACCCTCAGACCCTTGTGGGGGTCATGACCCCCACAAGGGTCTGAGGGTTTGCGAGATTATTAACTGAAGAGGAAAGCAAAAAAACAAACATATGTATGACACACAAACTTGCATATTTCTTTAGTCTTTCCTATAATATTTGTTTTTTTGTACATTACTGAACCATTTTATGTGTTTGGGACAAAGTATAATTAATATTCTAATAAAAGGGGAAAACTGTCTTTGGTTGAACGGGTCACAGATGGCAGATGCAACTGAGAACAAGGGGTCGCAGGTAAAGATTGTTTTGTTTAAAAGGGGTCACAAGCCAAAAAGATTGAAAACCCCTGGACTAATTGATATTCAACTGGAATCAGTCAGCATCACGACTGGCTCTCAAATGTGTGAGCCAGATCCAAGATGATTCTGTGTCTTTTCAGCTCTCCTTGATTTAGGACATAAGCGAGCCCCTCTCCCATTCTTCTGTTCAGCCTCTGTTCTGGGGTCAACCAGAGCAGTCAATGTCACCGCCCTTAACCAGTTTAACCAATCATCTAGAACCAGCCCCCCGCCCCCCCTCGTTCGTCTTCTTCATCCCAGCACCGCAACCCCTCCCCAGCATCCCCTGTGACAAATCGGATGGCTGAGGGTCTCCTTCTAGGTACCCCAACCCCCAAAAGACAGGCCACCATCCCCCATAACGTCCTGCATGGTGATGATAGGCAGGTGTGTATGATATGGTGGGTAACACCTGGCTTTTTTGTTTAATGAAAGTCCCCTAGCAAAAGCATCAGTCTAACATGCATCGGTGTTCATGCAAAGTGTAGAAGATCATCACAAGTGAAAGTACAAAACAGAAGCAGGGAGTTGACGATGCTGCGATGACATGCAATATCATGACACATTTTACTGCTGGAAATGTGTGAGGTGTGTGTGGGAGGCAGGGATTTTACTGCTGTCAATCTGACCACAGTGTACTAATGTATTTACCCCTGGTGTTCATCCTAAATGCACTAAATTAGGTACATTTAAGTTGCAATGAATTGCATTATCCACATGTATCATTGTCTAATCAACATATTGTGTTGACAACATGTCCTGTCATGCCAATGAAATGCTGCACTGAGCTAAAATAAATGAGACTGGTTATAGAGTGGTGCTGCAACACAGATTCACAAACCACACACGCACACACTCACACACACTGATGCATAGAAGAGAGAGAGGATGGAGATGTAAAATAAGAATATTCTCTGTGTTCAAAAGCACAGTGAACTCAATGAAGTCAGAGACAGAGAGGAGTGTGTGACAGAGGGAGAGAGAGTGTGTGTGTGTGTGTGTGTGCGCTGTGGCGTTTGCTGTGTGTGGATGAAGAGTGAGAGTGAGGAACGTCATCTGTCTGCACTGGACTACCGGACTATAAACATACGAGCACCGGCCGGAGGAGGGACAGTGGCCCCACTGTGTAGCCGGACAGAGAGTCACTGTGCTCGGACAGGAAACCATTGCCGTTACCGGTCCTCTCGCAGAAGCGGGCAGCGGGGCTGAATGCTGCAGGACGCCGCGGAAAGTGGCACCAGGAGCAGTTGTTAGCGGGTGAGTGACGGGGGGAACATGGCTTCTTCTCCAGTCACCCCAGCATCGCTCGAAGGAGAGACACCTTCACCCACTGGGAACGAAGAGCCCGCTACGACCCGACAGGTCTGTGCAGCCCTTGCATGCGCGGTAACATTCCAATTTTTACAAATGTGTAAAAAACAACATACCGAACTTCATTTGAAAATACGTCAACTTTACCCTTACTCGGTCACCTGCAAGGGCACATGCGTGCAAGAGCGTGATTTGATATATATTCTGAGTTAGCAGAAACTACGCTTTAATTCGGCGTGCATTTAATACCTTTACCATCGATTAAGTTGAAATAAAATCAAAATTTAAAATCGATATATACGTCCCACAAAATAAACAATGATGGGTTTTATCAAGATATATGCTACAATTTGCTATAAAAGTTCAGATTTCATGGAAATAAGTGCCACTTGGTAAATCCAGTGCACACCGAATTCAACATAACACCTAAACACATATGCGAGGGTTTACGTTATTTGATGTCATGTGTGCATATTTGCTGTCTACGTCATTCGATGTCATGTATGCATAAACCTTAGAGATTTTGGAATGGGGTTTGGTGTGACGTATTGTCGCTGCTGACACGCTGTACGTCGCAGACGCTGATACTGAAGTGCTGCTGGATAGTTTGTCCCATGAAGAGACGTCTCTAGTTGGAAGGCGTTTCCTGAATGTGACACTTACATGTTTCAAATCACTGCTGGAGAGTCACGAAGCTGTCCTGCTGCTAATTCTGTTGTTTATCCAGAGCAGGGATGGTAGTGAGGGTGTGTAGCCTATATGAAGATGATTTCTTCCTGTGCACTGTTGATAATACCTAGCTACTATGTACAGTATGTTGCCCCCTTCACTTTGGGCTTTTTTTTGCGGGTCCTGAGCATGTTGAAATAGATGCCATCTCTTTTTCCTTTTCATCAGCCTGCCAAACTGCAGGTCACAGTGTGCTTGTGAATGAGTCATAGCCTACATAGGACAGCCAACATGTGCTTCTGTCAGATAGTATTAAACACAGAGTGCTCTGACACTCAAATGCAGCATGTTGTCTTTATAAAGGTGAATCTGTTTACAGCCTTTTTCCACACTGATGCCTTCACAACAGGTGTGTGGTGGTATCAGTGTCACCAGCCTGGCGGCTCTGTTGTCCTAATGTGTACACACGGCTGGAGTGACAGGAATGCAAAGTCAATGCCAGGGAGACATCAGAGAGTTGGTGAGAATGATCTGAGGCTGCAATTTGAGTTATGATGATTTCAATACCCAGAAATCCTGTATAGTGATAACAGTAATGTGCATGTAGCATGTTCAGGTTCATCATGTCTGCACTGTTGTGTGTTAAACCAGGTTAAAGCCTTGTCTATGTTTGGGAAATATAGAATTAGGGCTGGACACTATATAATGCCTTATATACTGTAAAAAGACCCTGTTATCTGTTGTGGCAGGAAATACTCTAAACCCCTAAACCCTTATTGTAGTGACCCACCACTAGGTCACTGTAACAACTGATACGATTTTGGTAATTTGGTCAATATTGTGAAGATTTAACATGACAACATTTAGGAGGGAAATCAATTAATTTCCATGCAAATGCTGCAGTCATTAAAGGAGCAATATGTAGCAATGACAGCTAGCGTTTAAAATGGGTAACAGCAGTCATAATTCAAAACATTGGAGTCGTGGCCCGTCCGCTCCTCTGGTGTGACTCATAGCAGTTAGCGCATGTTTTCGCAATTTGAAAGTTACCTTCTAGACAGGACCGCGTTAGCCTCTGACTAGCAGTAGTCGGGATCACTTCCCAGCTGCACACGGACCACAGAGATATGTGCCGAGGCTTTTCAGGTTAGTAGAATCTAACGCTAACGTTATCTCTGTTGATCCAGTTGGTTAGCTTGCTTCCATGGCTGCAGAAGGCTGTGTTTACGTGCAAATTTGTTTTATATGTGGCAACGGGGTGTAGAAATGGGCAGTGGACGGGATCACACCCACCAAAAAAGAAAAAGACGTCCCAGAACGGATGGGATATTTCAAAGGAGAACATACTGGCTGTAGCATTGTTGTCGGAGAAGACAGTATTTCAATTCAGCATGTTTCCTTAATCTCTGATGACATATCATGGTCGTTTTATGATTTATTACAGTAAATATTTTACATATTAGTCCTTTGTGAGCGTGAATGGTTGTCTGTCTCTATGTGTCAGCCCTGTGATAGTCTGGCGACCAGTCCAGGGTGTACCCCGCCTTCTCCCAATGTCAGCTGGGATCGGCTCCAGCCCCCCGGCGACCCTGAATAGGATAAGTGGTTACAGATAATGGATGGATGGATGGACGGATGATATGTTTACGTTCATAATGATCATTTTGGGGGAGTGTCTTTGGAGGGAGGCCTGAAGGGACGGACTGTCAGTGTTGATGAGATTTAGGGACTTTTGGAGCTAGTGCTGCTAGCTACTTTCATTGGAAAAGAGATGACAACACTGGGCTGGGTTTTTAGGTTGGATCATTTTCAAAATCTAGTGAAGTCTTGCTAGTTTTTTAAGATTACCCTAGCTTTAAGTCCGAGTCAAGACACAAATCTTAGTGAGCAAATGGCCTTCCGGATCTTTGAACGCTGATCATTAAAATGACGCAGCATTACAACGTTTCCCTTCTAGTCTGTGTTAATAGAGCTTGTACATAACTGAGACCAAATCCTTTTAGTGCATAGGCCTAATAATGAAATATTTAAGGTGTGAGGCCATGCAAAGCCTGCCTGATGCTGTTTTTATTTTGGTATGGTATTTTACCATGTCAAAACTTGACATCTGATCAAGTTTTTGCTCAAATCAAGTGAAGTTTTCAGACAGTTAAGTCTTAAGTGAATAAATTCTCAGTGCAGTCCTGCAGTCAAGTTAAAGGTCACATATTATGCAAAATGCACTTTTCCATGTCTTACAAACATCAATATCTGTCCCCAGTGTGTCTAGAGACCACCGAAGTATCATAAAAGACCATCCTCTCTCTTTTTCTCCTGCTCCATCTCTCGGAAAATGTGTCAGTTGTGGCGCTGTTAGAAATTCCTAACATTCAGGACGTCATGAATCGTATCGAGCCATATTTGGCTTTCCGCTTTCTACAGCAACACAATAGCTCCCTCCCTCCTTACCCTGCTAGGTGAGCCCGCCCTCCTCCCTGCTCGCTGAATTTCTCGCTGCCATGTTTCCCTCGGTATAATCACAGACCTGCTAACAGGACAAGCAAAGCATGCTACTACTTCTATTAGTCTGCAAGAACCAGCAGAAAGGTCTTAATATCCTCCCATCATCTGAGGACGTGAAGACCCAGTGGATACACTTCATCTTTTAGCTGTTTTAGGTGATTTTTGACTGAAATGTCCTCACAGCAACAGTAAAACACACGGGTCAGTAGGCTACAGGATTCACTGCAAACTGAAGCTAAGGATGGATCCGTACCGGCTGTTTGGGACCCAACTTCAAACCTGGAAGCTGTAAGTTGGTCACGTTTATGTTGTTTTAGCTTCTGTTTATTTAGCAGACTGTTTGTTAACGTTAGCATGTTGCGCGGCTAACGCCGCTAGCTTTCAGTGGCTCCACCGGGGCTTTGTTTACATGCAAACCTTCTGCTCTGTGTCTGTCTGCGTTACAGATATGTTGAGAGTGTGTAGATTTACTCCACAGACTGTCCTGAAGGAGCTCATGTGAAAAACAAACAGTCAAACTGTACGAATTTGTGAGGGATTACCGGAGTTATAGTGGGCGAGCGAGCAGGGAGAGAGAGAGAGATGCCGTGAGCTCAGAGCAGACAGCTGTTGATCAGAGGAGTCTCTGTAACGTTACTTCCCTCTTAGAGCTATTAAAAGACATTACAACGTGAATACTGGCAGCTTCTTTGTTGTCTTGGGCTAAATAATACATAAAGGTTTACTAAAGTCTAAGCTTCTAGGTCTAGCTTTTGATACAGACAACACAAGTTACACTCCAAGTCAAAAGTTCTGTGTAATCCATTTCTTCCTCCATACTTGATAAAAAATGATTTATCATTTTACACTGTTTGTAGCTGTTGCCATAACTACACATGTTAGAAGATGATGTTACTGTTATATACCTTGATGTTATTACATGACAGTATATTCTAACACTGAATCTGTCATGTTTTACAGGTCATCTGAGTGACCTGATCCACATGGAGATGCAGCAAGATGAACTATTACCAGCTGACACAACTTCACTCTACAGGAAACCCTTTACTCTGAAGGAGGACATGATGTGGACAGTTTACATACAAGTCATGGCTTTGCTGCTTTTGGAATTATGTGTACCCAATTTATAATTCAGTGTTATTATTGTGAATAAAGAGCTGTATTTTTAAGGAGGGTTTTTGTCATTTTTAAATTTACAATTAATGATCTTGTGGTATAAGATCAACATGTTCTCAATAACATGTTCTTTCACAAAGTTATGTAATTACAGTTTAAACAGGTGATATGGAAAATTAATTTTATGTCATGCATGTAGAAGGGTACAGGTAGTAAATAGTGACTGTAAGCAACACAACACATTTCTGTTTCACAGTCAAACTTTATTTCAGTAGACAGATGACAATATTAATTATACACAGTATTTTGAACGTGAACAGATAACCTGCAGCTTTGACAAACATTTCACAGCATAAATATGGCAATAATGGACTCAGTACTGTGGTTACTGAGCAGTTTTTATATATAAGATCAGT
Organism: Sebastolobus alascanus; assembly: GCA_916701645.2. Classification (NCBI taxonomy): domain Eukaryota; kingdom Metazoa; phylum Chordata; class Actinopteri; order Perciformes; family Sebastidae; genus Sebastolobus; species Sebastolobus alascanus. The sequence goes on from CAKAOJ020000554.1 coordinate 106,916, forward strand.
AATTCCACCTTCAGTTATGTTGACACTACAGGATAAAGTCTATTCCAGCATGGCAGGATACTGTAAGTGTAACTTTAACCGGTCTGTAGTCATGATAACACACAGAGACAGCTCCTACAGTAAATAATATACCATTACTCTGATTACTTTCATACGTTTATCAGGTGTCTTATACCAGAAATAATGAACTGACTACTGTTTCACATCTTCTATTTTCCCCCCTGATGTTCGCTGTTTACACACCGTTACATGTAGCTACATGCTAACATGTAGCTACATGCTAACAGGTTACCTCTGTATCTCCCATGTAAACAGAGCTATCTGCTCACAGCAAACGTTTTCTTCTTCACTGGGTCTTCTTCTTCTGTCGGTCGTTTCTCACAAATGGACCTGTAAAGACAAACGTAAAACAGAGTGTATGTTTACGGTTTACAGAGTTTATGCATAACGTAAATACTGAGCTAACGTGAAGGAGCTAAAAATAGCATATTTACCGGAGCAGAACCGTCAGAAAACCCAGAATCTTGGCCGCAGATGTTGTTCATTTCTCCTCAACTTCGGATCAGATTCCTCCGGGAACGTGCGCTGTGTGAAGTTTCTGGTTTATAAACTTTTAATTAGTTTATTTTTAACTTTAGAAACGCGGATAAACTCAGTGAATCTCTCCCCTGCTGCTCCGGCTCCGGCTCCGGCTCCAGTGTGGGGAGGGCAGGCGAGGGCAGTGACGCTGTTGTAGCCGTTTGATTGACAGAAAACGCTGACCAATCAGAGCAGACTGGGAGGAGACCGGAGGAGACAGGCTCTGAATCAGAGAATTTTATAATGAGCGAAAAAGGGGGTTGATGAAGAGAGGGATTTTGAGAAAAATAGAGGGTTTTTTGAATATTACAGCATGTAAACATGTTCTAGTAGAACATTAACATACACATATGAACCTGGAAAGGAGCATAATATGAGACCTTTAAGTCCTGATGGTGTGATCTCTGCCTGTCATCACACATATACACACCAACACAACATTCAGTCATGGAGTGAAGAGAAAGAGAAGGTGAGGGCAGCATGTCATAATATCACAACTACTAAAGAGCTGTACAGAGAGGCGAAGTCCCGCCCCTTCCGGTGGACCCCATGGGACTTTATTTTGGAAAAAATATGTACGGTAGTCAACAGAGAGAGAAAAAATATTGTTTTGATCCTGTTTGAATTGTGCCATGAATCACACATATGATGTTTACCAATTTAAAAGATAATTTTGCAAGTCCAGGAAGTCTCAGTTTGTTGTAGGTTTGTCATAGTATCATTTAGTTTTGTGTGAAACCGCTCAGTGAGCTACATCTCTTGTCTCACACAATAAACGTCACCAACACTAGCTAGCTAGCTAACTTAGCTATGTTCCACGCACAGATGAAACGTCATCTGACCTGATGTGTTTTATCCAGCGACTCCTGGTCTTTTTATCAGCCGGGAAGAGAAAGAAGGATCAGACCCGTTGCTGGCTGAGTTCATCCCAGTAGGAAACACACAGGTATCGTAGCTTCAGAGACATGCATATGCATTCAGTTACTCAATGCTAACGACCTTCATGATGATAAAGTCCAGTCAGAGCTCTGAGAAAATGACAGGTGCAAAACAAACACTCCAAATGTGCACTAATTGATATGAATATTTATTCCTGTAGCCTTATTATGGAAGTGCAACTGACTTAACTCTTGAAACAGAAGACACACAAGGGAATCATGACCTAAGTGGTCAGCTAGGCAGATTATTTTGTACCTATATCATTTTGTCTTATAATTAGTATCATTATTATCTGGCCTAAATCACGTTTAAAGGCCCTGACACACCCAGCTGACAGTCGGTGAGCGTCTGTCCGAGAGTCTGCCCGTGTCAGAGTTTTTTCGGGTGATTCAGCATGTTTAATCGTTCGCGGCGCTTGTCATTGAGAGAAATCACTCTGATTGGCTGTTCAGCTTAAACCAATCAGTGCACGAGAAGAGAAATGGAAGTGAGGAAAGCAAGCCAACGAGTAAAGTCAAGAAGAAAAACACAGAAGGCTCTTCTCATTTTTCATCTTCATCTCATCTGATCATTCAATACATGGATATTTTCACAGCGACATGGCCATCTGGAATGAAGCTAAGTGGTGAGTGTGAGTGGTGTGGAAATGGTCAGCAGACGCCGCTTTGTTTCATGCACGTATCATAACAACGGCTTGTATATCCGCCGTCCTCGGTCTTCCTGTTTCCCTTTTTGAATGATGACTACAGACTACCGCCGCCTGCTGGTGTGGAGAGTTATTTCATCTCATGCAGGTACAGAACGTACGTGCTTTCTGGCCGTCGGCTGTAGTCTTTGCGTTGAATGCAAATTTTTGGCCAAGACAAAGGCGACGTGACGCAACGCAACTTGTGGCCTTCGTCGCCACTAGTGGCCTTCGTCGCCACTAGTGGCCTTCGTCGCCACTAGTGGCCTTCGTTCGCACTAGTTCTTAGATGTCGGGTTGGTGTGACAGGGCCTTAAAGCCACTATGTGAATTTGAGAATTTCCCACTTTGGCACCTACTAGTGGTAGTTTAAAAAAGACACTGATAGGTCTCTGTGAGATGATGAATAAGCTGAAAGCCACACAAAGACTGCACCAATTTTCAACAAGATTGTCTATTTTTCTACACTTACGCTGCTACAATTTGAGAAATGCTATAATTGCATGTAATCCCTACAGATAGGGGCTTTAAGCCTTCATACACATTATGCCCATTCCCTTCCCATTATGAAGTCAGGAGCCACTCAGGAAGCGTATGACTTCCCTTAGGCTACGCTGCCATGAAGAACAAATGAGCTTCTTCCCTTCGTTTCACCTCAGAAGCTCAGAAGTAAAACAGAGGCCAGTTCCTGTTTGTAGCCATCGCAGGGCTTCAGGATACTGAAAGTGGAGTGATTAACATGGAAGCAGTGTGAGGCTGTAATGACGTTGTAATGTTAGAGGGGGGTGAACGTGTGGTTCGCCACCAGGTCTGCTCCTGTAGAGGACATCTGCCACTCGATTTTTCTGTCTCAGCCAAGGTCACATTGTGACTGAGGCAACGCTGGCAGTGTGATTCTGAACACGGATGTAAACACAGAGAGAAAGACAGAGGGGAGAAGAGAAATGCAGTGCTGTAGTAGTGATCAATTAAAGGATGTTAATGTGATAGTCACTAAGGCAGCACATCAGGCTTCAGTTTCTGTCTTTGCAGCTCATTGACAAATATGGATCGATGGGGAGGGAGATTGAGTTAGCCGGTTCAAATCCCACAACGGTTTAGATTTAAGTATGAAAGAGAAAGTGAGATTGAAAGGGTTTTATTTTTGTATTGTTTCCCATCGTTCCTAATAATAACATTGTACTCATCAAAGTAATTGTTGAGATCTGGAAATGCAGTGTCATTGTTAAAATTAAGTCAGACAGGAAGAAAGATGAGCAGTCAGACCATCTGATAGGTTGTAAACAAAGGGGTAGAGTCGGGTTATTGCTATTGTATGGTGTGAAGTGGCTGTGAATGTTGGATCATTGGTTTCGGAAAGTTTCAGAAATCGGACACAGACCCCCCTAGTCTGGCAGCATAAAGGTGTGTGGGGAGGAGGTTTCCGAAGCTATTCGATCATCCACACCTCTGACGGAGTATTCTGGCTGCTTTAGCTCAGGTTAGCCAACTTATTTGAAGGAAAAATGAGGATAAAATGTAAAATGTTTAAAGGTACAAGTTCAAGTTTTTGTAAACATCCAATATAGTTTTCAGACCATAAGTCACCGTGACATCACCCATTGGTTTGTGGATTACAGTTTTGAAGCCTTGAGTTCAGCATATTCGCCATCTTAGTTTTTGGCCATTGCTACAAAGAACGTATATTGCCAAAAAGTGAAAGTCAATTGATCCATTGCAACATCAGCGCCGAGCAGCAGAGCTACGCTTCTGCCATTTTGGACTGAAAGCGACCACCAGATGCTTGTAAAACATCCGCCTAAAAAGTGCCATACAAAAGTAAAACAAAATTATTTCTATTCTATTGTCATATTCTACCGAAATAGTCTATGTTGAGCAATACAATATTATAAATATAATAAGCGTTTTCAGTCCAAAATGGTGGCAGCGGCTGTTGTCTCTTTGCTTCTATACTCTTTGGTTGCCATCTTGTTTTTTTGGAACCAGAAGTGACACGAGAGGGTGGCGCTAAATACAACCGAACGCTGAATAAGACATTTTTAGGCCAAAATGTGGCAATGAAGTTTGATGAAGTGAAAACACACTGTGAAAGGGTTAAAGGTCTAAGACGAAAACACGGACAACTCCTAGACCGGGCAGCGCCGTGGTAGCGTCCGGTCAATCACAAGGTAGCCCCTGCTTTATGGTCTATTTGACTCTAAATGGGACCATGATTTACTAAATGAACATCCTGCTGTATTGAAGAAGACTTGAAACTAGCGATTGAGACCATAAACTCATGTTTACAATGTTTACTGAGGTAATAAATCAAGTGAGAAGTAGGGTAATTTTCTCAATGTTTCAGGGCTCCAGACTAACTTTTTACATTGGTTGCACCGGTGCGCCTAACTTTTTCATTGAGGTGCACCAGTACATAATTTAGGTGCATCCAAAAAATTTTACCGTGCCGTTTGGTGCCGCAATAATACATTTTAAGCGTTTTGTCAGTACCCATAGGCCTACACTAGGGATGTCACAATACCAGAAATTTAGTAGTCGATACCAATACCAGTGAAATTCCATGATTATCTATACTAATTCGATACCACAGTGAAAAACAAAAATAAAACAATAAATCCCATGTACTTCAACATCCACTCCTTTATTACCATTTACATACTGGTTTTTGTTAGGAAGTTAAACAGGTCATAATTCAGTCTCTATTATCTATTTTATATTGAAAACATCTCCTTCAAATAACTGGATTTATTCAAGTTTCTTGCCAAAAACTACATTTTACGAAATTACATTTGAACACATCATGATAACTGTAATGGACTTGTACCTTTTTTGAAGCAATTACTACCACCTAGTGTTAGGTTTTGGTAGTGCAGTTTTGGCACAGTATATAATGAGCACATGTGACAGGAAATAGTATTCTTCTTCCTTACCTGTTTTGCGACAAGATGGCACTGTTTTGCCAGAGTGACCATACAATTCTATCGATATCCATCCTGCATTTTCTGGCCCTCTGACTGGCAATGCCAGTGAGTATGATTTATTTTATGACTTGAAATATATTTTTGAGTGTTCATTTTGATAGTTTGTTACAATTAGAAAGACTTTGGCAGCATGTGCTACATGTAGTTAATTGAAAATGGACAGATGGCAGATGGATGTATGTTTACATTACAGTGTATCACATTGACTTTAAGCAAATAACTTGTTTATATTCGCTAGAATGCTCGCCTGTGTTGTATGTTTTTTAACTGTTTTGCAGTTTCACACTTCGTCATATCAAACCTGTCCAAATACAACACACTGGTCTGTTCATTGGAGGAAGAATATGAGGAAGAGTTTAGCTGACTGCAAAGCCTAATATAGGACACAGAGTTGACATTAGGTCTGAGCAGACCAATAACGTTAGAATTTACCTTCGACTAATACTCCTATTTACTCAATGTCAATCAATGGCACCTCCCGCTAAGCTCTTGTCCTGCCGATTTCAACGCGAATTTGTTGTTCATAATGTAGCATTATCAGGGAAACAATAGGGTGCGTCCCCTAGATGGTATCAGGTATCCACATGTTTACATATTACTTTGGTATCAGAGCAGTGTGATGTAATGTGTGCGTCAAGCCCCAAGGAAGTGTGCCGGTCATCGATCCGGACTTTCGTGGTGGCCAAACGGCGGTACTGCAACTTCCATGTCAGTCACGTGATGCATTGGGCCCAAAAAGACTTTTTCCCATAGACTTACATTGGAAAAGAGACGTCTTTAACTCAGCGGATAGTTTATTTTTAGGTGAATCAACTTCCCAGTACGAACACTCTAATAGCCCTTATTTAAAAAATTAAGTTTTTAAAGTTGTAAAATGCAGTAATAGCTGAATCCACAGTTATTTCCCTTCCTCCGTTCATTTGAGTGAGACCCAGACCGAGGCTGGCGCAAGACGTGACGACGGCGTGACGTTGGGACCCCGTGACCAAGTCATGTGACCGAGCGAACGCTACTCCGCCAATCATCTCGGACGCTACTCCGCCAAGATCCGGGTACTTTTCCAGACGGAAGTCGAGCCATTTTGGCTTCATGCGCCAATGAGCAACTCTCATAGGAATGACCGGGGCCCCGCCTCCAACTCTGTATCCAGTTCTTTTAAAACATCCATGGTGTGCGTAGCAAGTGAGTGGTCGAGTGACAGTGTGAGAGATGCGCAACGAGCAGATCAGCTGTTTGTCGACCATTGGAGCAGAGAAGAAATTAGCGGTAAAGTTGCCTTGTGTTATTAAAAGTACAGTAGTGTCACACACACACAGTCACACCTTTTGCTCTCCCAACTTGTGAAATGAATCCGGCGCTGTGTTCAGGTTTAGGCATCTTACGGGGACCAGGTAGACAGGTGATGGAGCGGTTACCTCCGTCGGTGATGTCAGTCTGGGCTGGACCGTTCAGAGCCGGGGACAGGTGTAAAGGGCACCGTAGCATTTCTCTTGACAAAAAACAATCACTAGTTCTCTTCATTTTGAATTACTGGTATGTTTTATGGTTGTGATGTTGCTCGAGGAGTAGTAGTCTACAGGCCGCGGTTTGACACACACACACACACACACACACACACACACACACACACACACACACATACACACACAGACAGATCTGTCAGGCGCACTGGTGCGCCCAATGAAAATATTTAGTCGCCTTCCACAGATTTTTGGTCGCATATGGGACCAAAATGGGTGCACTCTGGAGCCCTGTGTTTACTGAGATAATAAATCAAGTGAGAACTAGGCTCATTTTCTCATAGACTTCTATACAATCAGACTTCTTTTAGCAACCAGAGGAGTGGCCCCCTGCTGGCTATTAGGGACAATGCAGGTTTAAGGCACTTCTGCATTGGCTTCACTTTTTAGAACATGAGGTTGAACTTCCTGGTTCAATGTACGCGCCGTACAGTTTACCATTGAGGGGTTATTACAAACATTTCAGGTGTGCTCACTTTCAGTTTTACCTCCAAACGAAGGCAGTAGCTCAGTTCTAGGGACTTGGCTTGGGAACCGGAGGGTCGCCGGTTGAAATCCCAACCCTTGAGCAAGAAACCAAACCCCAAACTTCTCCCCGGGTGCTGTATAGTAGCTGCCCACTGCTACTGTGCTGTGCTGTGTAGACAATTGTGTGACAATAAAAGCTGGTTTAGATGATTTGGCTAAAGTGTCGGTCTGTGTTGTGTGTGCACAATAAGGAGTATTAGCAACATTTTGGCTGCAAAAATTCGACTAACAAAATTCAATTCAATTTTTCAACCAAAAGAAACTGTGTCTGAACTTCAAGCCTCCGAATGGACGTTTTCTATGTTTCCACTCGGAAAGTAGAGGCTAGTTCTCCTAGCTTGCTAACGTTAGCACTGATTCCCAGTCGACTTTTTGCTGCTGGCAGTTCCGTCACACCCGGTGGTGTGTCCAGACCAGACTGTCAAAACTCACGTCAACCCGTAGTCTTGCGACCTCAGTATGTTACTCAGTGACTTGAATCATACTGCAGAACAATTTATATAGATATATAATATATCAAATATATATAATATAATACATTTAAATTTAGAAAAATTAAATTTAGATTTCTTTTTTAAATTATTATTTTTACCAAATCAAAAACAAAACAAAACACCAAATATATTGTATATATATTGATTTATTGAATTTTGAAAAAAAAAAAAAAAATAGAATTTTACAATGAGGCAGAGGAAAAGAAAAGAAAGAGGTAGGAGGAGTAGAATGGTAGATGAAAATGGTGATAGGTAAGGAGTGTGCACTGTGTGTGCTCTCTGGTGCTGTCAGACCCTAATTCATCACCTAAAGTGATGTCACTGATATCTCACACTGCTACTGTGAAACAGAGACTCTACATTCTCAGCAATTATCTATCACACCTTTGGTGTGTATTTAAACATTATCATATAAAGTTAAGGTGGCTTGAGATGGTTGGGCTCAGGAGCAGTAACGGGCTCACAGTTGTGTTTAAGTGCTCAAGGTTACATCGGTTCCTCCTGCAGCATCCGCCTCTGTCTCTGCCTCCACCTGGCAGGACATGACTTAGCATTTTCCCAGCAGAGCAGATACTATGTGATAGAATATGTTCGGTGCAGTACACATGAGTAATGGCTTTACGTATAGAAACATTAAGATTCATATAAGAATTATTCATATTTATTTTTTAAGGCATCTTATTATTACCAAATTAACTGTAATACCTTGATAAACAAATGAGACCATGGTATAGATTCTTAATAACCTCTCTCACACCAGTGGTATCTTTAATGCTAGTGTTTCTCAAAATCAGAACGTAATTTCCCATAAACCCTTTTGTTGTTTATTTGCAAAGAAAAGAACATTAGCCGAAACCTCTTCCCATTCCCTTCTCTCAAGGTTGTTCAGATTGTTGTCAACCTAAATAATAATGCAATGCATGTTGCATAGTCATAGTGCGCCACAAATACAGAATAAAGGTTCTTATGATATACGATTTCATTATTATTTCTCCTTCCTTTACATGTTGTTTTTCACAGTATTTATTTTTTTACCCCTTGAAGCCTCAAAATCCCCTAATCCAACAGAAATCATGATTAGTCATCCCTTTTTGCAGTCAAAAATCATGTCACACTATGTGACACATTATGTCCTATAATGAAGAACAAAGCACAAAGTTGTCCAAAAGTCGAGCAGGCAGCATGAGAGTATAAGGCATCTCCATAGTCAAGCACAGACATGATGGTTGACTGTACAATCATTCCTCAATATATAAACATGCTTAATACCTGCATAGGAAACCCATTTTATCTTTAGTTTCTCTCCATTAAGTAATTGAGGGATTACAAAAAATGATATGCAGTACACATGTGTCAATGAAACACTGCAGTAAAACAGGCCTATACTTTCAATGATGTACTAAATGTGAATGAACATCTGTATTATGTCGACAAACATGTAAGAATTGGGCCTTTTCATCCTGATTCATCATTATATTTTTCCTTTTTGGAAGCCAGCACATCCACCTATGAACTCTGGCTGGCAGAAATCAGCAGATGTCTGTAAAATCTCATTCATCATCCTGCCCACCAGCCCCAACAAACCCAGCTATTCAGCCCATTTGCCTCAGTCAATATCCCACACATACACTGCAACAGAGGGGGGATAGAGGGCTGAGGATCTCAGCTTCCTTTTCTTCAGGCATGGCTGCAGAGATGAGGAAGTTTTTAAGGAGCCTAAAAGTCAAATCAAATGTCAAGTTTTAGCAATTACAGTGGAAAACCTGACAGCATTTTGATATAAACGTGACGTGACTAGTGAGGACTTTGTTCTATAAAAGCCAATTTGAATATTGTTAATGTTTAACATTCACACCTGGAGATGAGAAAAGTAACAACAGCAGCAGGTCAGAGCTGCAGATATAGACATGGCAATGTATGCCATTTACAGGCAAGAAAAGTAAAGGTATGCGGCAATTTCAACACTACAGGCAGTGGGTGTTGCAACTAGCCCAATAATCAGATTGCAATTTTGTGTTACTTCATTCATTCAGTCTGACATCGTACTCATCTCTGTCAATTCCTGTTACTGTAGTGTTTGCAAGGAACAGTTAATGTTTTTCACAACAAACAAGGACAAATGCTGATTTAAGCATCTCATTCACGTGCCATTTTTATCACTATTTTTCATGGATGTACTTAAGAAGCTACATTAGCTAGCTATATATGACATCACTATTCTTAATCCCGCCTACAAAGATGTGACTGGTTAATTGTTTCTCCAACCAGGGGAAGCATATGTCAATGAGCACATCATCAACAACAACATCATTGCAGTAGTGATGGTACATTTTGTATATGTAAACTAAACTTGTCATTTAATTAGTGTAGGATAACGGGGGATAGGTCCCGGTTAAGTGCATTTGATATGTCGTTTATCTCAGGGAAGTCATGGCTAAAATGTTTGGGTTGACATCCATGAATGTTCCGCTGCCGGTGACAGAGAGCATTTACCTTATCTATCTGAACCTGTGCTGATTCGTCAAAGTTGGTCATCAGTCATCAGAATGACATTTTTCAGCTACACTAGCTGCGTGTTAGTTGGATCATTGTCCACCACTTTAGTTACCTCGCACGGCAGCTGGATTCTCGCAATGTCACAAGATCACGCGAGAATCATGGGATCACATCTCACATGAAAATCCATCTCGTCAGGCTTCAAGTAATGCGTTTGTGTCCGAACAGCCAGAGCACGGACCAATCAGCATCCTGTGAGGAGCTACTGCAGCTAGGGGCGTGGCTTAGGTGTCTGTGTTCTAAACAACAATGGCGGCTCCTGAAGAGGTTAGCGTCGCTGCAATAACATGAGTTCTCTCAGAACTGAAGAGTATTCTTCATTGAAAGAAGAAGAATGACACTGAAGGCTTTCCTAGATGGAAAAGATGTTTTCACTCTTCTCCCGACTGGCTTCGGAAAGACTTTGATTGACAGATGGTTCATCCAATCACCTGCCCTTTTTTTTTTTCTAATGACGGCTTCTCAGATGGTTCATCTGGCGGGTCAGGTTACCACTTTGGTCCAAACTGAAATATCTCCACTTCTAGACCATAAGTTGCTTTTGTATGTTGCCTTGACCTTACACTAGGTAAAATGATTTTATCATTTGCAGCATTAATTCTAAACAGTGTGTTTGCTTTCTGGCCTTATCAGTAATTACTCAGTAATCAGAGCAGAGCACAGCCTGTCTTTCTGGTGGCTGTAGAGTATGTGTGTGTATGTGTGTGTGTGTGTGTGTGTGTGTGTGTGTGTGTGTGTGTGTCTTTTTGTGTGTGTGTGTGTGTGTGTGTGTGTGTGTGGGGGGGGGTATCATACCAGACAGATGTGTCGCTCAGCTGCCAGTACACAGATGTACCCAGCTCAGTTTGCTGTGTCATGCTGGTGTTTAGTAAATCCGAAGCTGTCGATCTGTCCAATGAGACTGCTCTCACAGATCCCAGATCTGACTCATTCTCCTCTGAGATATTTATCTCTTAATATCTTTGAAATATAGTTCATATCCTCCTCCCTCCCTCACCTCACATGTTCCTAGTTGTTTTTCTGCTTTGATCTCTCACTCTCTGTTACTGTAGTTCACCGACTCCTTTCATTAGCCAACATTATGTCTCTGTCTCTTTCTCTTCTCTCCATTACTTCTTCCCCACAATTCCCATTATATGCTTGTCCTGCGGACACATCAGCTCATGACAAACCAACTATGAGCTGTGATGGAGGCCTGAGGACAGCTGAATTAAGCAGAGAGTAAGCACCAGACAGACAAATACAATCTCAATCTTTTATTCAGTAGAGAGATGAGGTCAGGTTTTCATGTGTAACACTGCTACACTTCTATGATATAGCCATCTGTACATTCACTGCCTGTAACTCAACTATGACTGAATAAGAGTCTAAAGTATTAGATAAGCATTTCTATTCTAAGATGCATATGAGCTCAGAGCCACGGGTAGAGGAAACAGAGATCATTTGATTTCTGGAACATTTCAGTGACTGACCCCATTAGTGGCAAGGCCTAAGGCCGATAAGGTTGATTGGTCAGCCTGTCTGTCCAACCGACACTTTGATAATCTACAACTACTGCCCAGATTGCCATACATTGTGGTTCGGATGTTCATGGTCCAAAGAGGATAAATCCTACCTTTCTTTATAGGTTGTTGTGCTTTGGAACTACAGAGAATATATTTTAAATGATGGCGAACAGTGAAGAATGACCAAAAAGAGGGAATGTTACCCAGTAGGTTTAAATTGGATCTATGTCCTTGGAGTTATGCTTATCAATCCTGGTTAACACCATGGATCTAGAAGTCCATGCATCTCATCTAACCTGAGCTAAATTTCCAACAGAGGTGAACAGTGGTTGTCTAGCTGAGGATGTGCATCAGTCCTTTTCCTTTGAGGCCCATTCACTACCTCTTCCACTTCCTCGGCCACCGACTGACTCACTCTCTGATCTGAATATGAAGGCGCTGACAGCATACTTGCACTGGTGTGGGCTCATAGAGACTATTTAGACAGCCCTCCAGGCGCTGGGCTGTGGGCATGTGTCACATTGATGGCATGCCTTCACTGGGCCTCTTGGAGTGGTACATAAAGTCACCGTGTGTGTCTGCTGTGTGCATGAGGACAAGCAGGACATGTGAAGAGCAGAGCAGTAGGCCACATTGATAGAATCAAGAGCAAACCGGAGGCTCTTCTTGTTTTGTATGTGTGTGTGTGTGTCTGTGTGTGTGTGTGTGTGTGTGTGTGTGTGTGTGTGTGTGTGTGTGTATGTGTGTGTGTGTGTGTGTGAGCAGTCTGAATAGCAGTCTGTGTGTCCAGGGACGGTCAACAGCCTCCAGAGGACAAAGAAAGCTTGTGTTTGCCACAGAAGGAGGCGGATTTTAGGGAGCTGTTTGTTTCCCAAAAAAAAACCATAATTGGACATTTCATCAGAGCTCTTTTTTACTTCTTTCAGGTTCTTATATGTCTAAAATGAGACACTGTGGAGGGCTGACAGCATGCTTAAGCCAGAGTTCTGACAACTTGTCTGCTACAGGTTTAATGGAACAAATATTCATTTGAGTAACACATGTTTAAGGGTTGATTCTCTTATAAAAAGTGAAAAATAAATGTACTCACATGCATTGTTAAAGCTGCACTAATCACTAGCACTAATGTTTTTACATTAACAATGGATCAAATGACTATGTGTAATGTGAATTGATGTCGCTCATGGTGACAAACCCACAGAGAGTTATCACCACCTCTACAGTTCCCCTCAGCTCTACTGAGCCTTTTAGCTTCCCGTAGCTCATTGTTCTGTTATCTTTACTTGGTTTGTTTTCAGTGACAAAGCTCTGATATAGCCACTATATCTGCTCAGCAGCAAACAGCAGACAGACACAGTTAGAGACCAGCTGGTGAACATAGTGGAGCATTTAGCAGCTAAAGAGACAGATGTTTTTCTCAGGAGTTGGTGGAGACCAAAACAGAGCTAAAAGAAGAGAGAACATTGGACTTACTTTCATCAGGTGGCCTGCAGCTCTAAATTAATGCGAATGTTGCTCTCTGTCTGCTGGATGTGTAAATAGAAAACTTTTGCGAACAAGTTAGCCATAACATATTTATGAGATAATACTGTGCCAATGTTGTATTTACAGTTTTTGCTGCCCCCAAGGGGCCAAAACCAACTATGACTTTTTGCGGAAGTTACTTTAAATACATTTTACTTCCACAATTTACTTATTTTATTAAGTCCAATTTACACATGTTCCATTTTGTTGAAGTTACTAAAAAAAGTGCATTATTTGCACAAAATGTGCCTCTTGTGTAATATTTATTATGATCACCACCAAAAAATCTGGTTTGAGATTGAATCCTGGTGGGAAACTATTGTAATGACCCTCTGATGTGTAGCATGAAAACCTGGAGAATGACTGAAAAGGTCACGAAGGTAACACATGTAAACATGTTGATCAGAGTAATGTATAGCTGTTCTGTGATTATTGGCCATAATCTGAGGATTGAAGGCACACAATTTTTATGATGAAACATAAACAGAGCAAAAGTATTTGTGAATCTTCACCGTTAGTAAATAATGACATCACTCAAATTATGATAACATGGCATATTAGCAGTAAGGATAGTATATAAAATGTATGTAAACTATTTGAATGGTAGCTTGATTAACATTTGATTTACTTCATACTCATTAGGAAACCCTACAGAAAGCAGACGGAAACTGGCAACACAACAGATGTATTTTGGGGTATAACTTTTGCTTTAACAATCAAAGAGAAATTGTGTGATGACTAACATGCTCTGACTTTCTTGTTTTCTGTCTGTTAAAGGGGAGTTCTACTGCATATGTGAATAAAGTAAAGCCTTTAGTGTCTCCAGAGGGAGCTTTGTGAAGTCTGATAAATGTCCTCAATTGATGTCATTTGAGTCAGTTTAATCAATCTTATTTATCAGTTTAATTAATTTTATTTTTAATCAGTTTAGTCTGAAAACTACAAGTTTGAAAACAAACTAATGTGGAGGTGTGGAGTTAGAAAGAAGTGATCTTACCAGACCTCTGTAGCTCATCATCTCTGCTGTAGGCTAGAGGCTGCAGGCTACATTAGCTGCTACTAGCATAACAACAAAGAGTTTAAAAGCAAAGAGGAGAAACTCTGGTGCTTTTTTGACAACAGCTGCTACTGTAGATGGCGCTGCGGCAGCGCTGGCGCCATTTTGGACTGAAAACGCCAATGAGTCTGTGTCCATGGATGTATAAAGAGACGTATGTAAATCAGAGGATGATTTTTTTTGCATGTTGCTACTTCCCAGTAGGAACACTTAAATAGCCCTCATTTAAATCATTATGTCCTAAAAGTGAAATGAACTAACAGCTTGATCCAGAGTTATTTTCCTCACTATAATGAACGTGCATCAGACCCATGGGACTGCACCGCCCTGCACGCTCATATAACATATCGGGTTCTGCCAGCTTCCTGCTAGCTGTATGCGGCTGTAATAATGGATATATTTGCTGTAATTCATCACTTTTATTATCTTCTAATACACCCATGGGCTGTATGCTGTAAGCCTGTAACGTGGTGGATGTATCAACGTCTCTGTTCCCAAACAACCGGCTATCGGCCAGTAGCTAGTAGTGCTAGTAGCATGGCAACGGAATTTAATGGAGTTGTTGGCTATTTACTAACACGCACGATGTTGCAATGGAACCATCAATTTACTTTCACTTCTTATCAATGCTGAACTGCTTGCCATTGAACTGCATTGTGGGTAATATAGGTGCCAGGTTTTGACAAGGACAAAGAATATGTGGAATATCTCTGGTTCCTTTGCATCAATTTTATCCTTGTTTTTTTAAAACTGTCCATCATTTGTGCGACAGTATATGATTATACCCCCACGACAACGTGATCTGGGGTATATAGCGCTCCGCATGTCCGTCCTTCTGTTCGTCCGTCTGTTCGTGTGTCACACTTTCGTTTCCGGAGCAGAACTCGAAAACTATTTAACTTAGGAACTTCAAATTTGGTATGATGGTTGACAGTGTGGTCTAGTTGTGCCTTTTGGGGGTTAGAAGTCCAGGGTGTCCAAAATCTTTGACATTTTTCCAAAAGGGCAAAACCTTAGGGGTCAAGCAGTGAGCAGGGGTATGTGAGCAATCCTCACTTTTGCCTTGTTCATGCAGTATATGAGTGTAATGCTAAGTGAGTGGAGAGCTCTTAAAGCACTCTTGAATGTAAAATGTTTGTAACCCACTGACTGCAACAAACAATAACTGCTAGGTCTACGGATTGCATTTATTCTGTTTTTGTGTTGTCAGTTAGGGCTGCACCAAGGAAAATTTTCAATATGCGATACCGTTGAGTAACGTGATAGCGATATTGCTTGCGATAAATAAACAGATATTAAAGTGTACTCAGTTCTGCCTTTCTGCTGCTTTCAGTATACTGATAAAATACTACCAATTGCTTGTTGAATTGAAAAAAAAAATTTCCAACATTACATTATTTAACAAATTGAATATTGAACTGAACACAAAAGGCACCAATAAAAAAAGAATAAAGTGCAGTTTTCTTCTGATACTCTCTTTCAACTAAGTAAAAAAATCACTGAGTGCAATATCGCAGTCTTTTACGATGTTTTATTGCACAAGTTGACATCGCAATAACAATAAAAAAATGATATATTGTGCAGATCTATTGTCAATAATTGGTAGGTAGTTAGAGCCCAGATTATTTAGCATGCATTTCCTTTTTTGATCTCAACCGGAATGGATACTTTGTTTTGTTACATGTATCTCCATTATCTCCAAACTATACGTACTTCTTCAAAAGCTCTGCCCATGATGTTCTTAAATGAGCATTAAGCTTAATCTGAATGTGGAAGCCTTTTCCAAGTCTTGGGTTGGAAAACATCCTTTTATTCAGTTCAGATTAATGGTTCTGTTTCTGGTTTTGATTAAAGAACGTAATTAAGTCTTGACATGCATAAATCATCCAACAGATTCAGCATACTCTCTCTCTTTCCTGATAAACAGGTCTATTTAAAAACAGTATCTAAATTAAGGCTGTTTTATCATCTGACCTGCAGCAATCAGAGAGGTCAGTGGCCTGACCATCCATCTCTGCTTCCTTTATCAGACGCATAAGCTCAGGAAACAGCACATGCAGCAAACGTGATATATGTACAGGAATAGCTTTATTTGAATACACATATTTACTGTTGTGTATTTGCAATGAAATTTCAAAAAGGAGTTAGACCAGTTTGTTGTGTATATTTTCACAATTATAGTTCAATCTTCAATAATTATTTTCCTCCTCTGATAAGATGGATATGTGGTGCTATGTGGTTCTCAGTGTTCAGTTTTTACCCTAGGGACAGCTAAAGCTGCAGCTGTATGATGGGCTGTTAGAAAGACATGTAAAGACAACATCGCAGTATAGTCTACTCCAAATAAACAAAAGTCAGTCCTTTAATTCTTGCTATTTTTCCAAGATAATCACAGATCTAATTGTTTTAATGGGGATGTTAACATATACATCTGACTCCATAACTAGGCCAAGATTCTTGGCTTGGTTTATGGTCTTTAATATTAGGGATCCAAGATGACCGCTGACTTTTAAATGTTCTTCTTTGATACCAAAAGCAATAATTTCTGTTTTTTCCTTTTATAAAGTTACTGTGAGGAACTTTATGAAACAGTCTCAATTTAATACTGATGCCTCTATATGATCTATATAAGTAAATAAGACCATCAGCGAGTAGATTGGCTATCTCTGTATGTATATAGTTATTCTTAAAGCTTGTCATCGGTACCACGGGTCGGATTCCGGTGAAATCAGATGAAATCATGCAGGTTCACCAGACAGTCCTTCAGCTCAGACTCAGGCTCTAGCAACTCTGGCAACGACCAGCCCACCGTGCACAGACCCAGATCTGGCTTTCTCCGGTGTGTGCTGTGATACTGTATCAATTCTCCAAAACACTGTATCGATTTTTAATTACTGTAACCTCTTAAAAATACGATTCGATATTTCAGAGGTTGTAGCGGGCTTAGCTTTAAAGCTAGAGTGAAGGTACTGGCATCACTTTAAACTATAAAACCTAACGATTCCATTGATACCAACCATGTCATATTTCAGCTTGTCGCTAAATAATGCTCCAAACTTACGCTGAATTTTGGCGAGGAAAAAACTGTCACTGGCCATTTTCAAAGGGGTCCCTTTACGTCTGACCTCAAGATATGTGAATGAAAATGGGTTCTAATGGTACCCACGAGTCTCCCCTATACAGCCATGCACACTTTATGAAAATCACATGCAGTTTTGGGCAAAAACCATGCAGTTTTTTTGCATGCAGAATAAATGTGTTTATATAATATTATTTTTGCCTATTCTAAAATGTTGTATTTCTTTCTTTCTTAAAAAAAATCACAATATATCGCTTTGCTTATCGCAATATATCACAATATATTGAATTGTTACTCCAGTATCATGATACGTATCGCAATGCCAGATTCTTGCCAATACACAGCCCAAGTATTAAGTCTAGAGCTGCAATGATTAGACAATTAATCGATTACTTGATTGAAAGAAAAATAATTGACAACTATTTTGCTAATTGATTAACTGTTTAAATAATTGTTTAAATAAAAAAATCCAAATACTCTCTTTGTTAAGGTTGTCAAATGTGAAACCTTGCTGTGCACTGTATTATGTATGCAGTTTCCCTGAAGAAAGCGATTGTCACTGAGGGCTTGTGTGGGCTTTAATGAGAGGCCTATTGATGTTATCCAGAGATGTTCTGGAGCTGCTTGTTTCGTGAAGAAAACAAATTAGTGTCCTTCAGCACATGGCATGTGTTCTACATTTATAGTCTGAGCTTGTGAATATACCAGCAATAACAGGGCCTCCTGGGTGTCTGTGAATACAAAGTGAGAGTTCCAAGCCCCCTCTTGTTGGCATCATTTAAAGGTCATATAGTGTAATCTCACATAGCCTGTTGAGTTTTGGTTGATAGTGGAGGAATCTGATTCATTCACACCACGCTGCTGGAGGCCCAGGCCGGATCGCTGAGCTGGAGGGAAGGGGGGCACGGGAGAACCAGGACCAGGACTGAGCCGAACAGACTGTCAGACTTCTGCAGCAGTAAAATGAGAGGTTTTCCAAAGGGATTCTGGTGCTCGGAAACACTACCACTTTTGTCCACAGGGACCCCCAAAATCAACACAAAATGAGAGTCTTTAATGTAATTTGAATTATGTCTCAAATGAATGTAGTTAGGATTTATACTGCTAATGCTACACATAGCCCCTTATAATACTGTGTATTGTATCTGCACTGCATTTCTGCAGCTCAATTAGCTGGCCTTTGGTGAATTGGTACCATTTTGTGCTGCTAGCAATATGGAGGACCTGTTTAACTGCATATAAGCTCATGCACACACCATTCCCACCCACTGTTCCCTCTTGTTTGTCCCTGTCCCATCTGTCAGAGCTAGTCCCCCTCCCCCTGCCACTCTGTGCTGTCAGTGAAGGAGGATTGACGTTCAGCAGACCTTGAGGTGCAGGTTGTTATGGCCCAGCAGCTAGTGGGTTTGAACCCCATTATAGCATGAGGATAGTGGATCAATAGCACAGATGTGGGTTGGTGGGGGGGGGGGGGGGGGGGCACTGAAGGGTGCTTCATGAGCACAGTGATGACACCCTGTCAATTCCATCAGCTTCTCTCTAGCTTCATGAACACTCTTCATCACACACATGCCTGGCTTTGCCTTGTAGCTGCACGTGGACATCAGCCAGTGGAACAGAGTGTGTATTGAGTTATGTGTGTGTGTGTGTGTGTGTGTGCAGGCAAGATTGCTTGGCAGGAAATGTTGGAAATTTCTGCAGAGTGAATGCATGAAAGAATTTCTTTGAGGATTTCATGCTCTTCTCCTCAATATTGTTTCACTTGCAGAAGGTATTTTAGGAATGTGAATGTTACGACTCAACAGCTAAATATAGTAAATCATTCTGGAAATGAAAATGATTTGGGGGAGCTGGTCAGAAAAGGGGGAGTGTACTATAACATTTATTTTTGCAGAGGGGAGGGCAGTCTGACTGTTTGGGGAGGGCTTTCTATTTTTTCTTATGTCAGTTTATATATGTCAGTTTAAGAAGCACACGATACATGCAGATTTTTACAGCTATTAGTAAATGAATGTCATCTCTCCAAAGAGCCCTTTAGCCAACAAATGCTCTTGCCTAAATCTTATTTGGCATCATAGCAGAAACCAGAAGAGGGCCAGAGGGCCTTTTGTTCTTAATAAGGCTGTCAATTATTTAATTTATATTTATTTAATATATATTAATATGATATTATATTTAATGGTGATTAATCGCAAATTAATCACACATTTTTTATCCGTTCAAAATGTACCTTAGAGGGAGATTTGTCAAGTATTTAATACTTTTATCAACATAGGAGTTGGCAAATATGCTGCTTTATGCAAATGTGTGGATATATTTATTATTGGAAATCAATTAATAACACAAAACAATGACAAATATTGTCCAGAAACCCCTCGCTGGTACTGCATTTAGCATAAAAAATATGCTCAAATCATAACATGGCAAACTCAAGCCCAACAGGTAACAACAGCTGTCAGTGTGCTGACTTGACTATGAATTTCCCTTCACATATCTTGAGGTCAGAGGTCAAGGGACCCCTTTAATATGACATGGTTGGTACCAATGGATTCCCTAGGTTTTCTAGATTCATATGATGCCAGTATCTTCTCTAGCTTTAAAACTGAGCCCGCTACAACCTAAAAATCGCAAGTTGCGTTAATGCGTTAAAGAAATTAGTGGCAAAAAAGTAAAACCTATGGTTCTGCCTCCTTCCTTCCAGTTAATTTCCATAGAGTCCCTCATAGTGATTGGGGCCAAAACTATCACGGTAAATTGTATTATCACAATAATCATCAAATATTACGATGAACTGAACAGTTATATTGCAACTTTCTTGGACTCTGAAAGTGAACCAACATCTACTACACTAAAAACACAATAAATTAAAGCAGGTTGGTTGTTTAAAGTTTAAGACAGTTGACTGGAAACAACTTTAAATGCAGCTTCAGTGTCTCTGAGATTCTCTGCATTCATTCATGTTTTCATGTTCTTATTTCTTTTTGGTGTTAATAGTTGTGAATCCTATTGTGCTACTTCATGAAAACTGTTTTGCATCTGCTAAAATGTATTTTATTCTAAGCCTTTTAGATTGGAGAGGCTTTGTGATAAACTCTGGGAGACTTGTAAAGACGTTCAGTTGTACAGTCAGCAAATCAAATTTCCTTATTCTCTTTTGGATCTGACATCATAAAAGTAAAAACTCGCTTGGAACATTTGCAATGTTCTTTTTAGAACAATCTGTTATAATACATTTCCATGATGTCAGCTGGGAGTAGGTATAACATTTGACACATCTGACCCTAGAGAGTGTATGGGTGAGGCTTGGTGAACCTTCCCCCAGCAGGTGAACTTAAAGAAACTTAAATTTTATCCACTTTCATTCTTCCATTACTCTGCATTACATGTTCTGTGTCAAATTGTGCCTGCAATGTGAAATCAATTATTCTTGGTTGCGCACTAACATCCCAGGGTGGGGACTCCCTATTGCAGCTTCTCTTGATAAAATGGCTCAGGCTTGGCACTCCCCCCACGCTGGCTGCTCTAATCCCATGATGGAATATTCTGAGGAGAAATTAGATTAGCATTTTAGTAGTGCTAAACCAGGCTGGGTTTAGCTCAAGGCTTAGCTTGGGTGCGCTGCCAGATGTATGGTAAAGTTGGGATGCAGATGACTCACACTCAAACACTCAGTGATTAACACTTGGGTAGAGGCCACATGCTTCAAATGCTGACAAGATGACTGAGACTCTGGGATTCATCAGGCCTGTGCTGGCTCTTTTCTTTATTCACGGTTTTTAATGTGTCCACCCTAAAGTGTGCACTGTGCAACAATCTGTTACGTCATTTGGATCCTTAAAGCATAGGAGTGGTAACTGGTAACTGTGTGCTTTCATACCAATGCTTTGATTTCATACACATGGTGGCTGTGCCTTTTTGTTTTTTTTGTTATTGTTTTAGGATCTTCTGTCTTTCCAGACTAGTAAAGGCTACACAGGGCTGGTAGAAAATAATTTATCAGAACTGACTAAAATATGACTGTAGCACAGAGTGTTGAAAGCTAGCAAGTACTAAACACTGGCATCATTTGTTAACCTTTGTTAAGATGTTTGATTAGGTAATAGTTTATTTGAATTAGGGCTGTCAAAGTTAATGCAATAATAACGCGTTAACGCAAATTCGTTTTTTACGCCACTAATTTCTTTAACGCAACTTGCGATGTTGAGGTTGTAGTGGGTTCCGTTTTAAAGCTAGAGTGAAGATACTGCATCATATGAAACTACAAAACCTAATGAATCCATTGGTACCAACCATGTCATACTAGCTTGTTGGGAAAGAGGCTAAATAATGCTGGAAACTTATGCTAAATTTTGGGGAGGAAAATTTGGCATGGCCATTTTTAAAGCGGCCCCTTGACCTCTGACCTCCAGATATGTAAATGAAAATGGGTTCTATGGGTACCCACGAGTCTCCCCTTTACAGACATGCCCACTTTATGATTATCACATGCAGTTTGGGGCAAGTCATAGTCAAGTCAGCACACTCACACTGACAGCGGTTGTTGCCTGTTGGGCTGCAGTTTGCCATGTTATGATTTGAGAACAGATAACAATGATCAGATGAAAAATGTGATTAATGTGCGATTAATTGCGATTAACTATTTTAATCGATTGACAGCCCTAATTTAAATTCAATTGCAGACTGTAGTTAAAGTTGGCAAAGGTTTTTACAGCTGCTTGTCTTCAGAGAATATTTAAAATTGGAAACTTTTGGCTTCTTTTGTTCAATCAAAAAAGGGTTTTGGTGAAAAACATGTATCTTTAGCAAAGTAAGGTATTTGAAAAAGTATGGTATCCTTTGGTATTGGTATTGTTTCGGTACTGGGACGGACGATTTTCAAACGAGCCCTGAATATAACATCTAAAAAAGCAAAACACACACACACAAAACAAATGAAACCCCTAACCCAAACCCCAAAAAACAAAAACAACAACATTAAATCAGTTTCTTTTCCTCAGGATAACAATTCAGGGGATTTCTGTCTTTGGAAGCTCGGTAAGGTAAAACACTGACATACAACGCTGATTCACACAGGATTCAAAACACTTGATGTCCTCAGGTCATGTCTAATGGATTAACATTAACAACTGTGCTCCTCAGTGGTTACATGCTGACCAAGTGCTGACTTTACATCCATCTCCACATTGGGACATATGTTTGTTTGCAATCTGACCTGAGCTGATGCAGCAGTAGTTCAGTAACATTTCCTCTTACAACTGTGATTTCTTTAAAAGTCCCTCTGTTTCCAGTCTACAGTACCCATCCCTGGCTCTCTCTCGTCTTTCCCTCCTCACAGACTCACATGCTGATTAGAAGTTGTTGGTGTTCCTGGAGGCCTTGTTGTGTGTGTGTGTGTGTGTGTGTGTGTGTGTGTGTTGCCACTCTTCATATCCTGTTAAATCTCCTCCTCTGTGTGCAGCTCTGGTTCTTCATGTTGCTGCTGGGTCTCTGTGGTTGCAGCTGTTGTGTGAGTTTGGTCAAACTGATGTAATGGTTTGGACCTCTCTCCAAAAGCTAATTAGTTCGCAATACACTTGACTGATTACAATTCGCTGTTTGTGTTTGTGTGTGTGTGTGTGTGTGTGTGTGTGTTAGAGGTTGCCAATTTTTCTTCATCCCTGTTATAAAAAATGGATTTCTTAACCTGGTAAAACCTCTGCATGTATGTTTACATATGTAAAATGCACGAGTGTTTTGTTTTGTTTGTCTTGTCTTGTATGGAATGCCATGTGGGTCAAAATGACTTAAATAAATAACAAACCAAACATGTTTTCAGCCTACAGGCTGAGTAATGCAGGATGCATAGATCTAAGTGTGCGGATATCTTTTCTATCATCTTTTAACCTACAGGCTGGGGAAATTTGATTGGTTGAAATTCAAAGGGGCGGGGACAGGTGACTTTTTTTCCCAACAAAACACACTTTGTGTAAAAAAGTGTTTATACTCGCTTGAGGTGGTTTTTGCCTGGGATATGGAAACGCCTTTGCCGAATAAATTCTGACGTAGCAAACATTCAACTCACATGACCAATCAGCTGTTTCTGCTGTCGGCATCTTCTTAGATATTCCCATAACGTGCGAATGTTTGTCTTTGTCTCTGGACAACATGGAACATGGCCAATACTAGCTGATATGAAAGAACAACTTCTGACCAGACTACGCTGTAGCCTAGTTCGTTCCAAACCCCTTGATGGATATGCGGCTAATTTGCATCTCATTTTTACAACATTTCAATAGTTCGTTGAAAATTTGCTTGACAATTGAATAGTGTTTTTGTATTGAGTTTATTCACCCTAAAATACTGACTGTACAGATGTTAGGTATAGCTAGTTAGCAGTGCACACACTGTCTCTGTCTCCATACATTTATGAACATACGTCAGACAGTCTCAGGATAAGCACAGATTTTTCACTGAAGTTTAAACATTTTTTTAAACATTGTTTTTGACATACATTTGCACCATCTAGCGCAAAGTAGCATATATTCATGCCCACTTGTGTCTTATTGACTCTGTATGCTATCACATGACCTCTAAAACACACACACTCAGACTTCCAGTCTGGCAGTAGTAAAGCGTAGGTGTGCCGGCTGCCTCAGCATTTCTATAGCAGGGGGCCCTAATCCATTCATCTCTCTCACCTAGCACAGATTGTATGTGTGTGTGTGTGTGTGTGTGTGTGTGTGTGTGTGTGTGTGCAAAACAACAATGCTTCCTTACCTGTGTGAATCCTGGCTGTTTATCTGTCTCATGCTTTGCAGTGTGTGAGCAGCACTGACTCCACGCTCTTTATTCTCTTGTTATAGTGTACGTGGTGTCATCAGTGCGTATGAGGACTCTAGTGTTGTGTGGAGGGTTTTTCATTATGACTAACCTCACATTTGTGTTGACAGCTTTTAAAATACCTGATAACTGTGATAACCTGATCTTTGGAGTTTGGATCTTTGCCCAGGGAAACAGATTGTTGATGAAATGGCCAAACGTTAGTCTTTGCTGTCCCTCTCTGTCTGCTTTCTCTTCTCCTCATCTTTCTCCTGATTGTTGGTGTTTTCATACTGGGATGGAAGCCCTTTGTCTTCGTTTGTCTGAAAGTGATGACATTACAAAGAAATACATTTATTATCAGGTTTTCACTTCTCACAAAGTCGTAAATTGGAACCTATTTTTCTTACTTTCTTTCTCTCATACTTGACATGTCTTTGGTCTCACTGTGTGTTGCCATTCTCAGTCAGACTGTGAATGGGAAGAGCCTCAGAATGCTGAGAGAAAACATTTTTATTATGTTTCAGCCTCTCAGCTGAGTTATTACAACAGTCTGAGAGTGTGACATAAAACAGTGCACGACTTGGTCTGCAGATGATGATACTTTAGATGCATTTCATAGCAATAATGATGTCAGTGTAGATGATGATGATGATATTGGTTGGGTCAGTAGCTAAGGTATATCCTCACCAAATAATCCTCAAACATAACAACTAACTCAACTTGCAACTCAACTTTGATTCAAACATCAGTGACTTGTGACTTTACTTAGACATTACCCTTTGGACTGAATGACTTGATATCCTCCCTGTGCCCACATTGCAGTGAATCAACTAATCATTTTCCTCACAGATGTACGTTGATCTTGGTATCCTGGCAGAATTAGAGCACTCTTGTTGCTGTTGTTGTTAACACCCCCAAAAGAATCCAATTCACAGACCTTTTTTTACAGAAAACATTGACTTTACATAGTAGACAGTAGAGGTCGACCGATATGGATTTTTTATGGCCGATGCCGATGCCGATTTCTTACAGAATCAGGACAGCCGATGGCCGATATATGATGCCGATTTTTTTTTGCCGATATGTTTGGCCGGTTTTCTTTTTTTCCTCCATCTGATAAAATATAACAGCTTAATAATAACAAATAATACACAAAATGTCTTAACTTAAGTAAACATTTATTGAACAACACTTATGGTCTGTCTCTCCAATTTGCACTTTGTGTCTGCACTGCAGTGCATATTTTATTTTGTGCATGATGGTTAATAGTAGTAATAGTACAGGGCTCAAAACCTTTTAAGCACCTTTCCAAAACTGTCCTAAAGCATGTTTTTTATTTATGTTTGTTGACAGACACTGTTACAAGCTATATGGCCATAATCTAAGTGATCAAAACATAATAATAACTTTGTTCACTCGTATTACACAGCCTGCTGCTCAGATCTGCTATGCTGCGGACTACACACAGGCCAGTGACGTCATAGAGACTGTGTAGGACCCATAGACCGTAGACACGTTTAATGAGGAAGTGAACTTTTTGCTAAATGTTTCGACAAATTGCTCGTGTTTCCGCCATCACACGCAAACTTGCACTTATGACAAGCATTGTCAGCATCAACTCTAGTAAAGTGTAATCACGCTTTATAAGTTTAGTTTCTCCGCTATAGTTACTAAGAGCAGAAGCTCTGTGTGTGTGTGTGTCTGCGCTGCAGCAGCGTGTCTGTGAGAGCTGCTCCGCCCCGCACATAGCTAGCGTTACCTACGGAGAGAAATTCTCCGTTACCAAAAATAGATTTGATAACGTCGGAGCATTTCATATCTAACCAATTAAATATATAGGGCTTTGAAAGAGAAGAATTTAAGCCTACCGGTTTCTCCCGGCAGAATGGCAATTTGATTGACAAACAAGGGGCGGTGTCACACGTGTTCCACAGCAACAACAACACTGGGCTGCCCGCAGATGTGCCTGCTTGATAATCGGCTTAATATGATCAGGCATCGGCCGATGCCGATTATGAAAAAATGTCAAATAATCGGCCCGATTAATCGGCCGACCGATAAATCGGCCGACCGATAAATCGGTCGACCTCTAGTAGACAGCCCGTTCACACGAAAAGGTGTATAAATGTCACGATAATGCGCAAGGCGTTTAGCGTGAGATAAGTACGCCTTTCTTGATTTCTATGTGTCTTTTGTACGACATGTGTCCTGTAGTGACTGCAATGTTAAACGCATTCATGTTTAAATGCTAAGGTTAGAGTTAGTGACGTAGTAAAAAAAGCGAGAAAGAGTACTTATGGTGGGCAGGTCAAAATAAAACCGGTCTTTTAACTAGGAGGCTGGTGTTGGAGTCTGGTGTTTTGTTTTGTAAGTTAGTGACGTTTGTGACTTGTTTTCTGTACATGTAACATTATTTTCGTACTTATTTTAAGCCCAACCATGACGTTTTTTTCCTTAACCTAACTAAGTGGTTTTCTTGCCTGAACCTAAGTTAGTGGGTTTCTTGCCTAAACCTAACTGTGGACATTTGCGTGGCGTACAAATTACATGCGAAAAGGCTACTCATGTCCGTGTAATGTCATGGTATTTATACGCCTTCCCATGAGACCGGATTGTAGCAACAAAAGTTCAGGTGTGACTGCAGTTACAATACTAGAATTGCACTCGGCGTGACTTTAAAAACAGATCACAACGCACAGCTGGCGGTTACGTGAGGTGGTCGGCTTATTATTAAGACGATGTGTTTCCGTGTAACGTATCGGCGGATGCGTCTCTCATTCATCAGCCTTGTTATGTCTGTATAACGTTACACTACGTTGTCTCTCATTCCATCATCTACCGCTTTTTTCTTTCTCACCGCGGACGGACAGCAGCTCCCGCACACACATCCACACACGTATCTCTCTGCTCTCAGAAGGAAGAAGGCAGGGTCACGCGTCATCAACGCGTCATCAGTTACACTGTGCATGTGTTATACCCTGTGGTTTTAATGCACAGGCTGATCGTAATCCTTAAAAATATTCCTGAATCTGGATCATCATCCGGTCGCCACCAAAATCGAATGGATTGTTCATTGTGCCACACCCCACCCCTCCGAAAAATGTCATTCAAATCCATCGCGGACTTTTGGAGTAATCCTGCTAACGGACAAACCAACAAACCAACGCCGGTGAAAACATAACTTCCTTTCTAGGCATTCGGCCTTGGCGGAGGAAACAATACAATACAATACAATGCAGCAATTTATTGTGCTACACCTGTGTTTGACATGTTTGACATGGTTGCTATGAAAAAGGTCCATTCTAGTTTCGATTCACTGCACACTTCACACCACAGTTTGAATGAATCCTTTGTAATATTACTTCAACGTATCAGCAATTGGTATACATCCACAAATCTCAGTATTAGCCTTGAAAAACAATATCAGACAACCTCTATCTACCAGGTCAAGGGGATGTTGGAGTAGAGACCATGAGCCTCAGTCGGCTGTTCTCTGATCTCTGGACCAGTAATGACCTCAGTCCTTTTATATGTCAGCACCTCCAGTTAGCCCTGACAGCAACATTAATTCACCACTTCAGTATGATCCACACGTCTGAGGTCGCAGAAAACAACAAATTAAAGTCTGACTTTACCTCTGCTGCAACTGGAGGAATCAAATGTGTGCTCCGGTGGATTTGTCCTTTCAAGTCTAACTGAAATAAAAGGAAATAATAATAAAATGAGGAAAAGTGAGAATGCTGTTCTCTGACATATTGTCAATCACATCACATCAAATCAAATCATTTTAAACTGTATTCATTCATTTTTTTCAAGTTGAAACCTTTTGAACTCACGCAGACACAACTTCATGTCACCAAAAATGACACCGAGGGGTCTGACAAAGCGTCAGTATGTGATGAGCTGGAATGAGAACATGTTGGAGGATGATGACGTTTGCACGGTGCCTCTGAGTGGTTAAACAACCCTCTTTTGGCTTTTGACGGATGCAAAAAAACGCAGAAAATCGAACCTGTTCCGAAAACTTTCATGACAGATGAAAGTTTCGGAGTCGCTATGTAAACTTGAGATTGTATCTATTTTTTAACGTGCGACAATTTCAGACAACAAATACAGACTTGGTGTGCAAAGGCCTTAAGATAGGATGAGAGTTGTCGAGGTAGAGAAGCAAAAAGAGATGTGATCCTCTCTCATTTCCCTGCATGAGCCTATACCTTTATCCTTTAGGACTTTAAATGAATAGAGCTGCAGTAGTCCTGAAGCTAAAACAGCAGGGCTTCCTCTGCTGGGAATGTGTCTCTGTTCTGGCCTGACATGGATGGAAGCAGCCTGTCACATACAACAGCAAGGGAGATTTAGGAAACTGGATGTGGATCCAGACTGAATTCCGTCTGTTAGATTTATTATTTGCATGCAGTGACAAAGGTCTTAGCTTGGTTGGAAAATGTTAAAACACATAGCATGCAGCCTATGAGTGTGGCTTTAGAGGACTAATGGCTGGACGATTGGTTGTTCCAATGCGAATATTCAAACATCCGCTGACTGGACAAAAGAGGTCAAGTGGTCAGGCCATTGAGCACCACCCACCTAAGGGTCCCACAACATAACCACATGCTCCAAGCTAGGAGCTGACGTGACCAAAAAGCATCAACCTTACCCAGAGGCTGTCTCCACAGATGCTGCACCAGTCCCATATTCAATAGCGAAGCTCATTAGAGGGTGTAGCATATTAAAAATAGAAATAGTAGTGACTGGATGAAGCTCCAGTTCTATGAGCACATGCTACATCCTCTAACTCCAGGCCCAGCTCGCTCTTGTTCTGTTCCCTTTGCTGTGTTTCAAAGGGAGTTGAGCAGCGGGTGCACTGTGGTTTCAGAGTGTGTGGTTGCTACCTCCTGATTGGGCGGTGAGTGCAAAGATCTGTCTCTGGTCGCTGAGGCGGAGCTCGATGGGGTTTACCACTAGCGAAGCCCATTATAGGGCTATGCACATACTCATAGAACTGGAGTTACATCTAGTAACTACTATTTTCTGTGGTTGGAAACAGGGTTGATAAGAGCAGTAAAACTCCACCAAAACAGTAAAGATCCATATAGTCATTTGACCCATTCTTATTATTAGGGCTGTCAATCGATTAAAATATTTAATAGCAATTAATCGCAAATTAATCACACATTTTTTATGTGCTCAAAATGTACCTTAAAGGGAGATCTGTCATGTATTTAATACTCTTATCAACATGGGAGTGGGCAAATATGCTGCTTTATGCAAATGTATGTATATATTTATTATTGGAAATCAATTAACAACACAAAACAATGACAAATATTGTCCAGAAACCCTCACAGGTACTGCATTTAGCATAAAAAATATGCTCAAATCATGACATGGCAAACTGCAGCCCAACGGGCAACAACAGCTGTCAGTGTGTCAGTGTGCTGACGTGACTATGACTTGCCACAAACTGTAAGTGGGCATGTCTGTAAAGGGGAGACTTGTGGGTACCCATAGAACCCATTTTCATTCACATATCTTGGGGACAGAGGTCAAGGGACCCCTTTGAAAGTGGCCATGACAGTTTTTCCTCACCAACATTTAGCATAGTTTGGAGCATTATTTAGCCTCCTTCCTGTAGTATGACATGGTTGGTACCAATGGATTCCTTAGATTTTCTAGTTTATGATGCCAGTATCTTCACTCTAGCTTTAAAACTGAGCCCACTACAATCAAACAATAAAAATAGCAAGTTGCGTTAATGTGTTAAAGAAATTAGTGGCGTGAAAACGAATTTGCGTTAGTACGTTACTATTGCGTTAACTTTGACAGCCCTAGTTATTATATAAATATTTATTGGCATAGCTTTAACAAAAACCAAGGCAAGACTTATCATACCAGAGTTTATGACATTTGTTGTTTCATTTCCAGAAATGATGGACAATATGCAAATAATATACCAGTGTGTGGATGTGAGAACACTGTTTTTACCCTTGATGGTGTTTAGACTGCAGGTGTGTTTCTGTGTGACCTTCTGTGACTTTAGTGAGTTCAGTAGCAGCTCTGTTTGGGTGTGAAGTTGAATGAGGTGACAGAGCTTGAGGTGTTGCCCTCATCTAGTCAGTATATCCAGACTCAACATACCACCACCATGCCCAAAGCTGTGCTGCCGGCTGAGTAATAGTGTGTATTCATTTATCATCGGCTCTTTCTTTTGTGCTCTTTGGATCTACCCTGAAATAATAATACTCTAGTAGTGAGAAAAGCAGCTTTGCATGCTACACATGACGACCAATCATTTATTCATTCATTATCATTTATTAATATATTCCTAGAGCCTAAAAAGGTCTGGTCAAAAGCTATGACTTGAATACAGTATGTGATGTCCTTAAACGGTAATTCCTGTTTATTACAACTTGGATCTTATCTTCAGAGTTTTGGACATCATTCCTATCGAGAAGGTCCTACCAAGAAAAAGTACAGCACTAGTGGTTTGTTGAAACCAGGTTTGTTTGCCAGGAGCAAAGGTGGAAGTATTGTGACATTGAAATAGACCCTTCAAACTTTGTAGGGAGGTGGTGTGTCAGGTTGCATGGGTCAGCAAGGCAAGCGACTTTGACAAGACAAGACATCTGTTCATTTCAGATTTCCTACCAAGAGTCAACGTTGGTGCCCAAACCTAAATGTTTTTAACTTGATCTAGTAGTTTTTGTGTCAAAACCTAACCAAACCTTGACCATAACGGTGGCAGATGAGGAAACGGTTATACAGTGATTTTTACCAGTTTTGGAAGGAACAGTTCTGCCCAATGACGCCAGATCAACAAATGTTAAAGCTGCAGTGGGTAGAAATGGAGCAAATATGATTAAAAAAAGTTATTTTTATAAAACGGTCGCTATATCCTGACAGTAGTCAAGGCCTATTGAAGGAGGCTGGGTCGAGCGTCATCAATGCATCATATCTTTGGGGTACAAGTAAATTAGTAAAATCTGGTCAGCACTCGCCGAAATTGAGCCAATTGCACGAACAAGCCCAGCTTCAGTAACACTGCGCATGTGTCATACCCCATACCCCAAGACCCATGTTCCGCCTCCTTCAATAGACCTTGACAGTAGTGCATGAGACAGGTAATCTGAAAAAAAAACATGTTCCTCTGTGTCCTCTGGTGTCCTCCGGTGCTCCTAATGGCATCTGCAAGATTTCACAGACCGGAGGAAAACAACCAATCAGAGGCGAGCTGGAGTCTGCTGTCTCTGAGCAGCTGTCAATCACTCGCCAACTCTGATCAAATGGTCAAACTAGGCAGCGCTGATCAAATATTAATCAATATTCTGTCACTGTAATGCCTATAATAAGTGAATGAATGATTGGCAGACATGTTTATCATGCAGAGCTGCTAATGTAGAGCTCTTAGAGCTGTTCTGTTTTTGTACTTTCCATGTGGAAGAAGATACTATCCAAGTTTTACTGGGCTGTGAAGATGGAAATAATGATGGTGGAGTTGCTGGTGAAGTGTTGCCACTGTGGTGCAGTTTGAAGGAAGTCATTAAAGCACCAGAGCTGGCAGACAGGGCAATGAGTCAAGGAATGTTGAATGCACAGGAATATTACCACATTTACCACTGACTTGTTGAAGACAGACGGACGGACAGACATACAGACAGACAGACAGACAGACAGGCAGACAGGCAGACAGACAGACAGACAGACAGACAGACAGACAGAGAAAGGTCAGTCAATGGGAAACACTTTCCGGTTTGATTTGTTTTTTACAAATAATTTTTTTCTGAAGATATGGAGACATTTCATATACTGAAGAACTACAATATTGAGTGGGTGTGGAGAAGGTGTATGTCTCTCTTGTGTCTACATCTGAAATGAGTGGAAACATGTTACTAGTCATCCAGCAGCAGGCTCATGAAACAAGGAGCTCTGAGGGACACATCATGCCACTCTGTGCATGCTTTAAATGGTACTCAGTAAGACCTGTGTCTGACACCCTAAAAAACAGAAATGTCAACCTGCTGGTAGCGATGGAGATAAAGTCAGGAGATCACCAAAGTCGGTAGGATTCATCTTCTGAGGACCATGAATGTCTGTGTAAAATTTCATCTTAATCTTTAATAGCTGTTCAGATATTTCCATCACACCACTAGCATAGTTAAAAATCATTTCTATTCATATGTGCCTGTTGAGATGTGAATCTGTGGGGTTCGTACTGGATTGCCTGATGTTGTCAGCTGGTCATGTTATACTTACTGCAGCCTCTTTCTTTCTTTTCTCTGACCCTCTCCTGTCAGAGAAATTGTGCATTCTGTTTGCTCCTCCACAGCTTTATTTTTAGTCCTGTAAGGCTCCCATCGCTTCCGTGATGACTAAAGGAAATGATATTACCCTCGTCTGTCTGCAGTATTTGCGTAGACTAAAACTTCAGCAGAACTGGCAGAAAGGCTACTGTTTTCCCCCTTTCCCTTTTCCCTTGTTCTCTTGTTTTTAACAGCAGGATTCTTACATGTAGACGACAATTCAGTCTGAACAAATAAAACAGAAATAAAAGGAAAAGATAGCAATACACTTACAGCTGCATTTTTCTCACTTAAATACACTTAGATTCCATAAAACTGTCCAGTCAGGTTTTGGCATGGTTATTTTCAAATGTGATTATTAAGAATTTTTCTCTTTCACTCTCTGATTCTAAGAGCAAATTCTTATTTACAATGGCGGCATCATTTCATTCTAATTATTTTTTGTATTGCATGTAGATCACATTCTCCAATGGGAAGTGGGAAAGAGTGTTGTCAATGTGGTGCATTAGCCTTGCATAAAGTCGGGTCAGGTATTAAAGATGCAAAGTAGAGAGGGAGAGATACTGTGTGAGGTGAAAGGGACAGGTGCATGCAGCTGTTCTTGGGCTTGAGTTTGCCATGTTATGATTTGACCATATTTTTTATGCTAAATGCAGTACCTGTGAGGGTTTCTGGACAATATTTGTCATTGTTTTGTGCTGTTAATTGATTTCCAATAATAAATATATACATACATTTGCATAAAGCTGCATATTGTCCCACTCCCATGTTGATAAGAGTATTAATCATCCATCCATTATCTGTAACCGCTCATCCTATTCAGGATTGCGGGGGGGCTGGAGCCGATCCCAGCTGACATTGGGCGAAGGCGGGGTACACCCTGGACAGGTTGCCAGACTATCACAGGGCTGACACATAGAGACAGACAACCATTCACACTCATATTCAAACCTACGGTTGACAATTTAGAGTCAACAATGAACCTATCCTGCATGTCTTTGGACTGTGGTAGGAAACCGGAGAACCTGGAGAAAACCCACGCTAACACGGGGAGAACATGCAAATGCCACACGGAAGGGCCCCGAGCAGGGTTTGAACCTATGACCCTCTTGCTGTGAGGCGGCAGTGCTGATGAGAGTATTAATACTTGACTATTCTTCCTTTTAAGGTACATTTTAACAGATAAAGATGTGATTAATTTGCGATTAATTGTCATGTGATTAATCAATATATAATATATAATTAATATACAATTAATGCATATATATATTTAATATATATTTATATATATAATTATACCCCCGCGACAACGTAGTCGGGGGTATATAGCGCTCCGCGTGTCCGTCCTTCCGTCCGTTCGCGTGTCACACTTTCGTTTCCGGAGCAGAACTCAGAAACTATTTAACTTAGGAACTTCAAATTTGGTATGATGGTTGACAGTGTGGTCTAGTTGTGCCTTTTAGGGGTTAGAAGTCGTGGGTGCCAAAACTTTTGAAATTTTGGCCAAAAACTGAAATGACTTTCTCATCAGAGACCAGCTCATGCTACAATCCAGTGTTCTATGAATATTTCTATGCATGTATGAATGTGTGCTTGGGGAGATCTTGAATCGTCTACAGCTAATGACTTGGCACTGTGTTGGATTCATCACATACTTGGAATAAACAAACTTGGATGGCAGGTTCCCAAATCATGTAAAACTAATGAAATATCAGACACTCACACCCGGCACCGTAGACACAGAGTCCAGGTGTTGAAATACGAGCAAGTAATGAAGTAATGAAGAGGTTAATACCTGGAGAGCATCAACAAGACAGACCATATTTGTCTTCTACTGACTTTATCCTGAGGAAGGTGAGCTAATAACAAGCTAGATTGTGCTCAATAGACTAATTCCATTAGTTCCAAAAGGGCAAAACCTTTGGCCCTACTTTAGTAGGGGTCAAGCAGTGAGCGGGGGTATGTGAGCCATGCTCACTTTTGTCTTGTTTATTTATATTTTCTCTGCCATGTATTCACAATATTCACATTAGTCGTGATCACTGCTTCAGTGTAAGAATATCTTGTTTACTGTGGAGCTTTTAAAGCCCATATGGGTCCCATATGGTGGTTTACAGTTGCCACTACACTTAGATCAATATGAAGGATCAGTCTGATGTTACCCTAATGCCTTCTTAACACAACCCCATCCATCAGCGTCCTCTTTTGCTTTCCCAGTCATTATATGTGTCAATATAGATGAAGCTGGTTGGTTGGTACAGTGTCAGAACTGACTCAGCAGAGCACTGTGACACTCTTGTGGTTGTAGCATTTAAAAGAAAATTAAGAAAAGAAACTAAGCTTCTCATTCATAATTCCAAAATAATTCAAATGGTTGCTGCTGAAAACCTTATATCTCCAAAATATCAATTTGTAACCAACAGAGAGGAGCCATGTCTGTCCTTATGTTTGGCTAATGTGCATCACTGTTGGAGGGTCACAGATTGCTTTGCCTCTCGCTGTATCAATTTCCACATTTATTGTAAGATTTCCAGAAGCCTTTGCTTTTTATATCTGCAGGAGACATCTTCTCCCTAGAGGAAGGTGTCCTTGTTTTGTCTTGTCGAAAAAAGAAAAAAAAACCCAAACTCTAAAAATACAGACTGTGTGACAGCGGGTCTTTGCCTCACTTCCCTTTGTGGATTGCTGTAGTTTAGATGTGGCTCTGCATCATTGACAGGTGAGCTTTTAGATAGGTGGAATCTCCTGATCTGAAGTAGATAGTTCTGTTCTTTGGTTTTTGAAACTTCTTCGGTCCAAGAGTAGCCGATCACTGGCCATTTGAGGAGAAACTGAAACAGTATTGGGTGTGTCAGCCAAAGTATTTCACAGAATGTAAAGCGCACTCTTAAAAAAAAAAAAAAAAAAAAAAGGGGCGGCTGTTGCTCAGTGGGTAGAGGAGGTCGTCTTTTAACCACAAGGTTAACATGCCACACATGTATGACCACTTGTTGACCAAAGTTCTGTACTACTGAGTATAGGATATCTCAATTGAATCCCTTGTCTTTCCTTTAAGGCTCTTTCACATCCTTTTCTAATTTTTTTCCAGCCCTCCCTCCTTCTCAGTTATTGGCTCTGTTATTTGCTTTCACACTATTTTGTCACATTTTTAGTAACCTCCTCTCTCCTCATCACACTTGAGTTATCACTGTTTTCTGGCTCATCAAAGGCTCAGTCTATTAATAACATGTTTTTTTTTCTTCATTATTCTGATTATGAGGCATTTATCAATTGGCATAATTAATGGGGTTTTACAATGTAAATGATGAACTTAAAAATAAGAGACTTGCACCTGTTGTAGAATTTCCAAAGCATAATAAATGTGTGAAGCCAGACACTTATTAATCCCCTACTAAACACACCTACTAAAGCTGTTAGACTGTGGACTGACTGGAGGGATGTTGGGGAAGAAGTCAAATAGAACAGGATATTGTCTGCGTATATAGTGATTTTATGATGGTGCGATCTGTATTTAATGCCAGATAATGCTGTTATTTTGCCTTATGGATGTGTGGCACGGCTACTGCTAGTTGTCCGACAACACCACCTAGGTTTGTAATAGCTAGGAACTCTCAAATACTGGACTTTTAATTTAGGTTCACCAGGGAGAGCAGTGTGCGGCTATTGGTCAGAAAAAAAAAATGTAAAAGGTAATTGCAGAGATCTGGCAACATATGACTTATATTACCATAGGAAAGTCTGATGGGCAAGAAACACAAGCGGTCAGACGATAAGGCAGGTTGTAAATGGAAATCAAAGCCTGGCATTTAAAAAGAAATCCAATCCTCCTTCCTTTCTTCTTCCAACAGAGGAAATATATGATATGCCAATTCCAGTGTAGTAAAGTTGTGTGTGTAAGGTGTAAAAGTGTTTAAAAGCTACAGCTTCAGCTCAGCTTTTGCACTGAAAGAAAAAGGAAGGATGTGAGGAAACCAAGAAAGGACAGCTCCATCTATTGATGTTTCTTTCAATGAAAACTTCCAAAGGAACCAGATTCCCTCTCAGCTTGACTAAATAACTTTTTGTTTTGCACTAACAGTCTTTCTCAATAGTGTGAGAGCTCTCAGTAGCAGGAGTCCATCTATCATGTCAGGGAAGCAAAAGCTGAGAGAGACAAAGGCAGCAAAGAAACCCTGTGACCTTTGACCTGTGTGCTGATGCCGCTGCTGTCTTCTCTCAGTGGGTGTTACTGTGTGTGTGGTTTATATTGTGACAGCATGCGTTGCCTGCTCACTCAGTAGCCATAGTTACATACAGTAAATTTGATCGTTCCTCCCATTCACAGATTCTAAATGAGCTGTTTTACTTGAATGTCCAGTCGAGTGTTCTGTAATTTACCTGCAACAATTTATATACGGCAAAGCTTTAAGTGACAAGGAAATGTGTGTTCACCACACAAACATGCAGTTAATCACAACTCTCTCTATTGTGTTTGCTTCAGTAGCCCCATCCATGGCTTTATTGGCTTAATTGCTAAAGCAACAGAGGCTTAAATTAAAGCAGCATTTCTTTATAGCCTCGCTTACATGACACATTAACATATTATCACCTTATAAAGCTGCTATGGCTAACGTGTTAGCAGACAGTTGGCTATTTACACATCCAGCAGACACAGAGCAATATTATCATTTTTTTGGAGTTGTGTTTGTGTCCACCTGATGAATGTGAGGCTCATCAATCTGCAGAGCCGGAGAGCCCCGCTCCAGCCCCGCAGACCCACTGTTTTAGACGTACACAAGCACCAGTGTTAACAGATGAAAATGGTGGTACCGTGAGCGGTATCTACCGTTCTGTATACATCCATGGTGTGTATGAGTGAAAAATTAATAAGACACTATTTTGAAATGCAGCACTGACTAAAACTTTATTTTAATGTGACGTCTACTACCCTATGTGTTGGTGACATTATACCTAACTAGGCATCATGTGTGTGTATATATGTATGTGTATATCTATCTATCTGTGTGTGTGTGTACCAGACTGTACAGTCTATGGTGTGAAGGCATACAGCTGTTTTAGATTAATGTTTATAGTGATTGAAAAAAATCCTCTTTTAATACAATATACACAACTTTTATTTGATAAAAGAATAGAAACGTGGACTATGATTTTAATAATGATGGCAGCCTTGATAAGAGTTTAGTAATCTCCGTCCGGTCAGTTTTGCTTTATTTTATCATTTTTGTAACATTGTAAATAAAATATTATATAACTGCCTGCTGCAAACAAGGTTAATGAGATCAGTGAGAGTGAACAAAAACAACAAAGTTGTGGGCTATAAAACCAAAACAATGAGCTCAAAGACACTAAAACGCTCTGTAGGACTGAGGGGAACTGCAGGTTCGAGTGACTCCTTTCACATTACACATTCGATCCATTGTTAATATAAAACATATTGATTAGTGCATTTTTAAATGTTAAAATGACTCCATGATTATGTTGTGATTGTGTTTATATATATGCTTGTGTTTTTGAGCTGCAGTGTTTCCCTTTTGTGTAAGTAAAGGGCATATACACAGAAAGATGGAATAAAAGAAACAGTGAAATTAAACTTTCACAGAGCTGTCAGTAGCCAATGCTGTCCTGTCTCAAAGGTTTACCACCTCTTTGATACTGGCCAACAGTAACAGTGTTCCTTCAGAACATGCTGGTTTATTCTCTTTGATGTGGCTACATGAGGAATTCTGATTGGTCTATTATGTATGAACCTCCTGTAAACTTCTACTGTTGGCAAAACGAAAAGACTTGATGTGGAAACAGATTACGGACAGAAAGAAACTGACTTGGAAACTAAATGCAAACTATTCTCATATGAAAGGCACAATAGCTTTTCGCAACAAAGCTGATTTTTTACCCAGAATATATGGCTGAATATATATTTTAATTTTTTATAATTTTACCATGTATTGATCTATAAAGATCAAATTTATTTAAAAAAAATGGCTTAGTGAAGCTTGACACACAAAAAAAAGTCATAGAAAATAGAAAAATTGTACAAATATGAAAGTGTGAATGAAAGTCCATTCTTGATATTGGAAATAGTGGTAAGGGAGCAAACCAACTGAATTTGAAGCTCTGGAAAAAGACAATTAAAGGACCAATATGTAATATAATTACTGTAAAAAATCATAAAACGACCATGATATGTCATCAGAGATTAAGGAAACATGCTGAATTGAAATACTGGCTTCTCGGACAACAATGCTACAGCCAGTATGTTCTCCTTTGACATAACCATAGCCATGGAAGGAAGCTAACAAACTGGACCTACAGAGATAACGTTAACGTTAGATTCTACAAGACCTTAAAAGCCTTGGCACACTGGCCAGAGGCTAACATGGTTGTGTCTCGAAGGTAACTCTCAAATAGCGAAAACGTGCGCTAACTGCTACGAGTCACACTGAAGGAGCGGACGGATCCCGACTCCAATGTTTTGAATTTTGACTGCTGATACCCATTTTAAAATGCTAGCTGTCAGTGCTGAATATTGCTCATTTAATAAGATAATTTATCAAACTATTTGGGAACTAAACACACAACAAAATCTGAAGAAAAAATGTGAATGGTGAATAAAGGTCTAAATGTAAGTTTTGTCTTTTATTCCTAAAAATGAAATGTTATCCAATATTTGTTTGCTAATCCTCATGACTTTGTTATATAAAATATAATATTTTTTACTCTGCTGTCCCCCAAACTATAACAGACAAGGGAGAAAATATCTGACATTACAGAGAACTGATATTGTCTTTGCATTTTTGTAACTGCAATAATGATCTGAGGAAGCAAAGGAGCACTTCAAAGTCTGATATGACACATTTAATGATGGCTTTGGTAAGAGAGGTCAGTATGAAAAATTCACTTTTTTTCTCAACCTCTAAATAATAATGAGACTGCCAGTATGAGATCATTTCAATCACAGTCCAGTTTTATATGATAAAATTTCCTGGTACACTAAGACCCTATAATCAAATATATGACTTGATAAGATGCATTTTCTTGCCTTGTGCAGTTCTCATGTTCCCTCCATGTCTACTGTATAATTCTATCATCCAGTATCATTATTTCCTTTAAAGCAGTGAAGCTGCAGACACTTAGTGCATTAACCAGCTCACTGCTGTCTAACTCACACTCTCCAGCTCTACACTAGTTGAATTCCCTGAAAGCTGATTATTGCATTGCGCACAAATGCTATTAAAGCCTCCCCTTGGACAGCACACACACTCTCCAGTGATATGCAGTACATTATCTTGTATTGCTGTAGTTATTTTACAACAGACTGCCATCTTGAGGTGCTCTGCCTCAGGGACATCACTGCTCATACTGTATGCTACATTCATATCTATGCTGTTGTAGACATACGCAGCCCAGGGCGTCAAATACCAAGGCTTTGTCACGGCCGTTGGCGTTTGTTACCACCGCGCAAGGCACCCTTTAGCACCAGTATGAGACAT
Organism: Sebastolobus alascanus; assembly: GCA_916701645.2. Taxonomy (NCBI): domain Eukaryota; kingdom Metazoa; phylum Chordata; class Actinopteri; order Perciformes; family Sebastidae; genus Sebastolobus; species Sebastolobus alascanus. Next base: position 146,954 of record CAKAOJ020000554.1, read on the forward strand.
CCTAGGCTTTCCATTAACTACAATGTAAACCCATCCATGGTAACAGTAAATGCACAGAGAAAGTGCGCTGGGAGTGACTGTGGTGACGTAGTTTAAAGAGCAAAAAGACACATGCCGGGCAGGCAGGAGGGGAGGTGGATGGTTTAGGAAAAAAAACCATCCAACAAACACTAGGCTTTCATCCAGGAGACCACTGTTTGTGTCCCGTGTGTTAAGTTTCACTTTCACTTTTACAATCAGCTGTTTGTTCGTATCCCGTGTTCACAACGTTCTGTTTCATTTTTACTTTACAAACGTAGTAGTTTTAAGCCAAACCATGTAGTTTTTTTCCTAAACCTAACTAAGTGGTTTTGTTGCCTAAACTTAAAGTGACACCAAAGAGGTACATACTTGAGTATTTTCTTTTTGTGCTGCTATATACTGTATTCCACTACATTCCAGATTGAATTCATAGACTGTATATAGAAGTGGACGTAGTCACCGTGACATCACCCATTGGTTTTTGGACTACGGTTTTGAATCCTCGAGTTCGGCATTTTGGCCGTCGCCATCTTGGTTTTTTGTGGTCACAACCTTGTTTTTTTGGAACCAGAAGTGACACGAGAGGGTGCTAAGTACAACCGAATGCTGAATAAGACATTTTTAGGCGATCAAAAATGTTACAATTAACTTTAATGAAGTGAAAACACACTGTGAAAGGGTTAAAGTTCTAAGACGAAAACACAAACAACTCCTAGACTGGACAATGCCGTGGTAGAGACCTGTCAATCACAAGGTAGCCACACCCTATAGCATCCCCTGCTTTATGGTCTATTTAACTCTAAATGGGACCATAAGTTACTAAATGAACATCATTGAAGAAGACTTGAAACTAGCGATTGAGACCATACACTAATTTTTACAATGTTTACTGAGGTAATAAATCAAGTGAGAAGTAGGGTCATTTTCTCATAGACTTCTATACAATCAGACTTCTTTTTGCAGCCAGAGGAGTCGCCCCCTGCTGGCTATTAGAAAGAATGCAAGTTTAAGGCACTTCAGCATTGACTTTACTTCTCAGACCCAGGAGTTGCCACCTGATTGAATTACGTATATTACTTCACTGCATTTTATTTGACAGCTCTAGTTACAAGTTACTCTGCAGATTAAAGGGGAACTCCATCGATTTGACACATCAAAGTGTTTTTAGGTGTTGGGGAGTTCTACTGCATATGTGAATAAAGTAGTATAAAGCCTTTAGTGTCTCCAGAGGGAGCTTTGTGAAGTCTGATAAATGTCCTCAAGTGATGTCACTTGAGTCACTGTCGGTTTAGTCTGAAGTCTACAAGTTAGAAAAAGAAAATAATCTGGAGGTTACAATATATGGGTATCTGCTAGGTGAGGACATTTTCCTACCAGTTAATAAACTTGTGACAACACTGGTGTTACCGATTACACCAGACCTTTTACAAGAAAAGATGACGCTCAATATGTGTAGCGTGCTTACTTTGATCTTTACCGTCGGGTGGCTGTGTGTCTAGCCTCTCCGGTCCAGCTTTCGCTACAGGGCCACAGGTTTCCACCTGGCGTTGCTCCGCTGTGCACCCCGGCTGTGGCCGCTCCGTCCTCCTCACGGCGATTGCCTCATTAACGTTATGGTTCCCGTATAGCATTGGATTTAAATCTGAAATTTTGCCAATTAGGTGCTTTGGCTTTGACACCAAATCCTTCGCCATCATCGTGACTCCTGCTACTCTGTGCTGTGACTCCGTACGGAGCAGACCCTTTTTTTTTTGTTAAAAAAGCAAAACGACGGTTGGGGCGGTGGGTACGTAATGTAATCGGTGTGTGCCCGACCACCGTGTAACACCGGTAACACCCACTACCGCGACAAGCTGCATCGATTTTGGTCATTGTTTTGTCCATCATGAATGCTCTTTAAGATTTGGGAAACAACAGATAGTCAGTGCATAAAATAGGATACAGTATTACTTGTATTAAAAGTAGTTTGGTAGATTAATGCGTTAGGAGTAATAGGCCATCTTATAGAGTGTATCATCATCATTATCAACTTACCAATAAATCAATAACGGTGGTTAGGGATAAAAGCCTTTGTAGCGGTATAGGAGAAAAAATATCGAGTTAGACATTATTATGATGTGAAACTTCGTATGATTAATATACAAATCAGGGTTTTAGGCTGCCAACATCCCTTTAATTAATAAAACCTTTCTCTTAAATTTTATCACGTTCATGTCAGCTCATCATCACACACAGTCAGCTGGATGTGAAAATAGTTTCTGATTAGCAAAAAGATGAAGAAGGAGCTTAAATTGTTGTTTGTCTAAATTATAAGAGAATAGTATTATTATATATCTAGACATGTACAGAGTGAACTACACTTGATGTCTGGCACACTTTACTGTAGCATGACTCAGCAGTTAGAGGAGAGTGTCAACATAGAGGATGAATCGGCAGACAGTGAAATGAGCCTCTGTTTACCCTTTCTTGATCTCATATCCAGATCCAACATTTAGCATCTAGGTACGTAGTTGAAGGCATGCTGCACTGCAGACTCAGTGACATTGTCTGTGGCTGCAGTGACCTGCCCAAACAGTGATGGTATCTCCCCCTCTGTTTCTTTCTTTGGATGCATCAGAGACATCAGCTCCATTTTAATGTCACAGTAATTAAGCCATGACACCTAAATGGAATGCAGCCATAATTAACTTTGTTAGTTATACCCAGTAGGTGATTTGTTTTATTTTCAACAGGGGGGACAGATCTGGTTTGTTTCATTCACCCCCAACTAGCGAACGATGAGGGGGGAGGGCATCCCCCTTCATCCCCCCCTCAAATCGCATACTGCTTATACCTGTGTTTGACAAGATGTCTACTGTGACAAAGGTCTATTTTTTCTCTGAGTCACCTATGGGTGGTGAACCTTACAGGGTAAGTTCATAGCTGTGGTTTGCCTGTGGTTCAGCTGAACCTGCTCTTGATTTGACACAGTAATCAGGTTAAACTTAGCACACAGCTGCATTTTAAACCCCAGGAAGTTGTAGTTTAGCTGAACCAGCGCTAACCAGGTGCGAACGTAGCGTGCGACACAGCAACAGGCCCATAAAGTTTTAATGTGGTAGCAAAGAGCATATATTAGCTTTCATTGGAAGTCATGCTTGTGTCCATGAATGTAAATCCAATATTTACTCTCCTTGTAGCTTTAGTTTTGGTCTCCACCAACTCTGAGGGAAACATCTGCGGGTTAGTGATAATCCTTCTGGGTTCATCCCTACTAGCGATACCTTTAGGGAATCAGATCGATATTAATGAACGTGCACGCAAGGATTCACATACACTATATCGTGATTTATATATAATTAACTCTCTCCACAAAAATATTTTACAATGAACACAAAAATATTTATCGTTATATAAATATGTAAAAAAAAAAATCCACACTTGAAAAAATAAGGTTCACAAATGTATTTCTGACGCATATATATCTTGTTTTAAATAAATGTAATAGAAATCCATTTAAAAGTATTTGCAATTTTCATCAAAAACATACTTGGATGTTGTTACATTTATATACTGACTGTTGAACATGTATTTATAGACTGATTGTCATGTGTGAAATAGTAGTTACTGGATGTAACTCCAGTTTTATGAGTATGTGCGTAACCCTCTAACAGGCTTCGGCACGCTGAGACAGATCTTTGAACTCACCGCCCAATCAGAAGCAACCACACACTATAAAACCCAGTACACCCGCTGCTCACTTCCCTTTGAAACACAGCAAATAGAACAGGGACATAGCATGTATTCATAGAACTTGAGTTACATTCAGTAACTACTATTTCTACGTGCTACGCCCTCAAACGGGCTTCACTATTGGTTACCACTGGAGGCGAAGGCCTTCAGGGATGTGATGTACTCCCAGCTGGGCATGAAACCAAAAAACAAACAAATTGGACCCAACCGCTGACTGGGTGAAAAAAGGTCAAAAGGTCAGGCCACTGAGCACCACCCGCCTAGGGTCCCATAACCCAACCACACGCTCCAAGCTAGGAGCTGACGTGACCAAAAAGCATCAACCCGACCCAGAGGGTGTCTCCACAGACGTTGCACCAAACACTGAGTGAGACAAAGAGTCAGACGTCATCCCTGAGATTTGACTGCACACAAGTGGATGTAGAGGACCAGGACACAGCCAGGCAGATGTCCTCCACTGATACTCCCCTGAACAGGGCGGCTGATGAGTCATTTAGATATAAATCAAGAAATACATTTGTGAATCTTTCTGTGTGCATTCATTAATACTGAGACTGATCTGATTCCATATTCCTTTCACATATTCCATTCCATTGTGAGAATAAAGAATATTAATTTGTGTGACTTTAATGTATTTCTGTAGTTGTAGTGATGGCAATGTTAGTCAGTTGGTACCTCTGAACGAACAAATAGGCTTCTATTTCGTTGGTAGGGAATATTTATTATTGAGCGTAGGTCACCCTTTTGGCAGCATTTAGGGCCCAATACACAATCACTGTCGCTGTACGCTAGGGCTGTCAAAGTTAATGTGATAATAACGCGTTAACGCAAATTTGCTTGCGGTTTTTAGGTTGTAGCAGGCTCAGTATTAAAGCTAGAGTGAAGATACGTTGTATCATATGAAACTAGAACACAATGTCATACTTGCTTGTCGCGAAGGAGGCTAAATAACGCTCCAAACTTCCACTAAGTTTTGGCAAGGAAAAACTGTCATGGCCATTTTCAAAGGGGTCCCTTGACCTCTGACCTCAAGATATGTGAATGAAAATGGGTTCTATGGGTACCCACGAGTCTCCCATTTACAGAGATGCCCACTTGCAGTTTGGGGCAAGTCATAGTCAAGTCAGCACACTGACAAACTGACAGCTGTTCTTGCCTGTTGGGCTGCAGTTTGCCATGTTATGATTTGAGCATATTTTTTATGCTAAATGAAGTACCTGTGAGGGTTTCTGGACAATATTTGTCATTGTTTTGTGTAATTAATTGATTTCCAATAATAAATATATTTGCATAAAGCAGCATATTTGCCCACTCCCATATTGATAGAGTATTAAATACTTGACAAATCTCCCTTTAAGGTACATTTTGAACTGATAAAAATGTGTCATTATTTTGCGATTATTCACGATTAACTATGTACAATCATGCGATTAATCATGATTAAATATTTTATCGTGTGACAGCCCCAGTTTACGCACATTCAGTGTGAGTAAAATGCAAGTTGTTGCGCAGCCGTTAGTCTTGTTGCACTGAGGCTTTCTGAAGGGCTCAATTTCAGGATGCTCTTAAAGTTTATTGGATAAAACTTTACAGGCTTGTGTGATTATGTCTTCCGCATTTTTGTCAACTAGCCAAAAAAATCAGCTGAAGGATGAAACAGAGGTTGAATTTAACCACTTAGTACTCGCTAAGTGAGAAGAATGATCCCTTACTCTCCATTAGTTTTTAAATCTAATTATTTCATCTCTCTTTTCTCTTCCAGGTAAGTTGACATGGATGTGTACAGACCAGAGGCCTCGCTGTAGGTAACTTCACCTTCCTGGCTCAGCTTCTCATATGGCTTTAGTCCCTGTGTCTTTCTTCAGTGCTAATTTTCAGTGGATGACAGAAGAATAAGAAATATCTTATATATAATACATGTCAGTAGGATCAGTTCATTGTTACCTCGCCAAGGCCGAAGGCCTAGGAAGGAGGTTATGTTTTCACCGGTGTTGGTTTGTTGGTATGTTTGTTGGTTTGTTGGTTTGTTTGTTTGTCCGTTAGCAGGATTACTCCAAACTTCTGCCATGGATTTGAAAGAAATTCTTTGGAGGGGTGGGGTGTGGCACAATGAACAATCCATTAGATTTTGGTGGCGATCCGGATCATGAACCGGATTCAGGAATATTTTTAAGGATTACGATCAGCCTGAGCATTAAAACCACAGGGTATAACACATGCGCAGTGTAAATGATGACGCGTGACCCCGCCTCCTTCTGAGAGCAGAGAGATACGTGTGTGGATGTGTGTGCGGAAGCTGCTGGCTGTCCGCCGTGAGACAGAAAAAAGCGGTAGATGACGGGATGACAGACAACGTAGTGTAACGTTATACAGACATAACAAGGCTGCTGAATGAAAGAGGCATCTGCCGATACGTTACACGGAAACACACCGTGTTAATAATAAGCCGACAACCTCACGTAACCGCCAGCTGTGAGCTGTGATCTGTTTTTAAAGTCACTTGTTGGCGGAGGTTTGCACTCTCCAAGTGCAATTCTAGGTCATCATGGGATTTGTTGACAAAAAGAAAAATAGCCAGCAGTCTTATTGGCTGCTGTGGATGGAGATGATACAGCAACATGATGTGTGGTGTTCTGGGTGTGGACCAGCATCCTGTCTGGTCTGATTTGGTGTCATGCTGTGATATAAACCATCGATACAGATACAGTGGATGGTCAGAGAGGGGACGCCTTTTATATTCTTGGTTCATACTGTACTGGCTGTTACTTGTATCCTCATATTATGTTTCTGGTGACAGTTCACACACTTGTAAAACTTTCATTCATTACCTGTCTGACATATATTTAGGGTTCAAGCCCCGTAGGGGCAGAACCCTATTGAGTTTGTGCCGGTTTATTATTAGGGCCCGAGCACGAAAGTGCCAGGACCCAACGGTGTACTGGCACGAAGTGCGAGGAAACCTATTGTCTTGCTCAGATTATTATTTTCCCTCTGGAATATCGCATTTTTGAGGCCCTTAGGATGCACGGAAACTCAGGAAAAGTGGAATACGCATCAGAAATAGCGCAAAAATTCAAAGTTCTGTAGTGATTGAGCTCAGGTGTTGCTAGCGGGCTACATAGCGCCCCCTAATGCAGTCAGGTTTTCAGAAAAAGTTATTTCTATCTTCACGAAATTCGAGTAGGTCATTGCTCATATCTTCAAGTTCGTATTAAATATTTTTGAGATTTTTTCGGCCAACAGGAAGTCAGCCATCTTGGATTTCGTGCGTGATTTAAAAATTTACGAACACATGTTTGAGGACTTTAGGATCCACAAAAACTCATAAAACTCTACACGCATATTCACACTACTACTTACTTTGATTTGGTGGTGTAATTGGGCTTGGGCGTGGCATGTTGGCTCTTTGGCGACCCCTTATGTCTTTTAGCCTTTGAACATACCTTGGTATACTCGAAAACTCATGAAAGTTGGCAAAAAGATGGACACCTGTGAACTTTACGTGAATGTACAGCCATTGGATTCAGCATGTTAAGCGGGCTCCATAGCGCCCCCTAACGTGTGGAAGGCCATAGTTTGGACAAAGTTGATCCTATATTTATGAAATTTGGTAGGCACATCCTGCTCATTATTTCAGACATATTCCTCATTGGGTTTCATTAGCCATCCGGAAGTCGGCCATCTTGAATTTGGTGTGCTTTTCATGTATTTTATGCATACTTGTACATACTCCTCCTCAGGGATGCACTGATACCGTTACCAGTATCGGGTATCGATCCGATACTGTGCTAAGTACTCGTACTCTCAAAACGTCTCCGATACAACGGCACCGATACCACTTTACTTTCATTCCACCTCCCCGACGGTGCGAGAGGGCCGGTGGTGCGCCCGACCCCGCTGGGCCGGGATCCCACCTCAACCAGCCACGCCGGCCGTCACTTTCATTTCGCCACAGGGTTTTGCTTGCACCCTCTGACTCGCGCGTGCGTTAGACTCCTTGGTCCGTGTTTCAAGACGGGTCGGGTGGGTTGCCGACATCTCCGCAGATCCCTGGCACCTTTTACGAGGGCCGAGCCCCGCCCTGGCGGCACGACGTGGTCGGGGCGCACTGAGGAAAGTCCGCCCCGGTTGACAGTCGCACCGGGAGCAGGGGGCCCCGTCCCTCCCCAGCGGGGTGAGAGGGCGCAGCGGGCGGTGGGCCAGGTGCGGGGAGCGCTGTAGAGCTGCGGCCGCGAGCCACCTTGTATGCGGGACTCCCCACCCTGCCGTGTGTCGCTCACACCCTCCAACTGGCTGTTAACGAGGGTCTTTTGGCACAGGGAAGTACTCATATCGGTACTCGGTATCGGCAAGTACCCAAATGTAAGTACTTGTACTCGTACTCGGTCTGAAAAAAGTGGTATTGGTGCATCCCTACTACTCCTAGAGACTTTATTGGATTTGCGTCAAATTTGGGTGGTATAACCCTCAAACTAATGTGACGCTAAATTGCGAAGGAATTTTTGATCGCTCGAACGGTGATGTCATAGGTCATGTGAGAAAATGCCATTTTGTCACTTTATAGGTATGAAACTTTCCGATACTCCTCCTAGAGGATTCAAGAGATCCATCTCGAAGTCGGGCAGCAGAATCTCAACACCTTCACAATGCTAAATTGCAAAGCGTTTGTGTTTTTGCGAAACGGCGTTGTTGTGGCGGTGCGGCGAATTTCGATGTTTCGACATGACACAGGAGGCTGTTGTAACTTGACTTTACATAGTCCGATCTGCCCCAAATTTCACAAGCTGGATAATAGTCCAGGCCTTAAGACATATATGTGTCATTATGAGTGATAGTCATAGCGCCCCCTACCGGAAACAGGAAGTTGTTGTAAATTGACTATACATTGTCCAATCAGCCCCAAAGTTGACATTTTTTATAAGAGTCTTGGCCTGAAGACATATACGTGCCAATATTGAGTTATGGTGATAGTGCCACCTACTGGCAACAGGAAATGGTTGTATACTGCCACCCAACCTCATAGAAGTGTCTTTAAAGGATGCCCCACAGGTTCTCAACAGGTCATTTACAGTGCCACGCACTCCACGCAGAAAATACCCTCCAACTGTTACATGCAGTGTCAGACTTTCATTTCCCGACGTGCACAAGGGGGCGAGGGCCCGTTCAACGCTATTTGTTTTTATTTGTTGTCTTATGCCGCGGCTCAAATTGCCGTGAGCTGGAATGAGCTAGAAACATGAAACTTGGCCAAATAACTGGAAATGATGTGCAAATGCTTGTCAAGGAATATGACTCCAATCGACCAGATGGTGGCGCTGTAATTAACGCCCAAAAACTCAATTTTGCAAATGCCACGCCCCCTCACACCATAAGTAACACATTTTCTGGATCATTATTGGACTAAGCTCATCTAAAGTTGCATAAAGCTTGTTGATATCTCATTACGTTTTGAAGCTGTTGACCAATGAACTTTGCAATGGGCGGGGCTTAGCAGATAATTGGTAATAATTCATTGACCATTAGTCTAATCATCATAAATCTTGGTAGATATCTTCAGTACGTGTTTGGGAATAGGCGTACCAAAGCATTTTGAGCTCAACCCATAGGGGACACCAAAAATATAAAAAACTTGTACCTCAAGACCTGGTGGACAGAATTTCATCAAATTCAATGCAAATGCTCTTGGGGAAAGTATTAACCAAGATCTGTAGTTTCATATTGATCGGTGCGTGTGGGCGTGGCCTATTTAGCATTATATGCTAAATTATGCTTTTGATCAATTTGCCCTGAGCTGGAACGAGCTAGAGACATTAAACTTGGTACCATAGCTGGCCATGATGTCATAATGCTTCACATAAAATATGATCCCAATTGGCCTTATGGTGGCGCTACAACTTTATCTAAACTTTTAAAAGCCGGCCCCCTCACACACCAAGTTGGATTGACTTGAAATTTGACACACATGTTCAACTCCAGGTGTTCTACAAAAAAGACTCTTGGACCACTAAAGTCCACATAGTAGATTTTCCTCCATTTTGAATAGTTTGCAAAACACATTTTTGACATCTCCTCCTAAACCGAAGCTCTGATTGCTGGCAAATTTTCTGTGGCTCATTATTGGACCAACCTCATCAAACGTTGCATAAAGCTTGTTGATATCTGATTTCATTTTCAAGATATTGACCAATGAACTTTAAGAGGGCGTGGCCCAGCACATCAATAGACCTAACTCCACAAGCGTTTGGCTTATCATCTCCAAACTTGCAGGATAGGTTCACACAAGAGGACCTGAAACATATCCTGAAAGTTTCATTCAAATCATGGGTTGCTACCAGTCACACTATACATCATAAATTGTAAAATCTATTCATCTAGGCTTGTCGCGGTAGTTGGTGTTACTGGTTTTACACGATGGTCGGGCACACACCGATTAAATTACCTACCCACCGCCCCCATCGTCGTTTTGCTTCTTTTTTTTTTTTTTACAGAAATAGAACCCATTTAGTTAATTTTGGCGGATCAGTGCCATGTTATCAATAGATAGTCGGATGTCGGATTTTAGACAGTGACCATGAACGCATCTGTTCCATTCGTCACAGCCAGAAGGTGTCAGATTTCACACACACAGGACGAGAGAGTTTTTCCTTACTTTGAACACACAGAGCAACCAGTTATCTCTCTTTCCAAAAGGACCAGAGGGTGTTGACAGGCAAGACGATGCGAAGCGAAAAGGAAAAGCGCCTATTTGGCAGTATTTCAGATTTAAACCCAATGCTGTACGGGAACGTTATGTTGTTATGGACGTTACAGTTAGTGAGCCCATCGCCGTGCGGAGGACGTAGTGTTTTGAGTTTCGTTTTTAGTTTGCGGTGGAAGTGGAGAGAGGAGAACACAGGACGTTAAGCTGTTCATCATACAGAGTTGTCATCTACAAGCCATCCAAGGCATCTGTGCGTTCAGCAAGAATTGAGTACAGTGTTATATTTGGTGCCTTGAGTTTATATTGATGTTGTAATGTGTTGTATTGTCTTCCACTGTTAACATAAAGTCCACTAGCCACATGCTAACGTGCTAACGGTTGCTAACAGTAGGCTAATACTCTCAGATGTGTAGGCTACTCTGAATATAACTCTGTTATGATTAGTATTGAAGTGCTTACAATGACGATGTCTTAGGCTAATGCTTATGTTGTGTTATAATTTAAGTGACCAGCTAATAAGCAGTTTACCTTTAGGTTATGTAAGGGTGACCATATTTTCATACCCCAAAACCGGGACCCTTAAGTGTACTGCACATTCACGCACGCGCACGGTAGTCTGAAATAAGATAGTAACTAACAGACCGGTGTAAACAGAACCTAAGCGACACATCCAACCTGGTGGAAGGGAAAAATTAAAGGGAAAGTGAGCTCAATTTACCGTATTGACAATTGCTACCAAATTTTCTGTGGATCATTATTGGACCAAGCTCATCAAAAGTTGCATAAAGCTTGTTGATATCTAATTGCGTGTTCAAGATATTGACCAATGAACTTTAAGAGGGCTAGGCTTAGCAGGAAATCAGCCTTAATTTATTGACCATTAGTCCAATCATCATCAATCTTGGTAGATATCTTCACCAGGTGTTTGGGAATAGGTGTACCAAAGCTGTTTCAGCTCAACCTATAGGGGGCACCACAAATACAAAAAACTTGTACCTCAAAACCTGGTTGACAGAATTTCCTCAAATTTGGTGCACATGCTGTGGGGGCAAGTATTAATCAAGATCTGAAGTGTCATATTGATTGGTGCATGTGGGCGTGGCCTATTTAGCATTTTATGCTATATTATGCCTTTGCTCAATTTGATATGAGCTGTAACAAGCTAGAGTCATGAAACTTGGTACCATAAATGGCCATGATGTCCTAATGCTTAACATAAAATATGATCTCAATTGGCCTGATGGTTGCGCTATCACTGACAGACAAAAAAGTGAACATTTTAAAAGCCGGCCCCCTCACACTTAAAGTCCGATTGACTTGAAATTTAACACACATGTCCAGCTGAATGTGATCTACAAAAAAGCCTCTTGGACCGCTAACGTCCTCCAACTAGATTTTCCGCCATTTTTAATGTTTTGAAAAACACATTTTTTACATCTTCTCCTTAACCACGAATCCGATTTCTACCAAATTTT